>NQII01000573.1:429253-477792 GCA_002778355.1 Clitarchus hookeri
CTCTCTCTCTCTCTCTCTCTCTCTCTCTCTCTCTCTCTCTCTCTCTCTCTCTCAAGAAAGAGAAGAAAATAATTTTGTGTTTCTTTTCAAAGAATGTTTTCCTAGCATATTGTTAAGTTACCAGTAGTGAAACTTGTGTTATGTCAATTTCTAAGTAAGTTTCAAATATTGTGTCATTGCAGCAATCAAGATAATTTGTATTGGCTTGGCAGTTGCACCACTTGTACTAGTTTTATGTAAGAGATTGTATAATTTGGAATTGGAGGACAGCGTGTACTGCGTATGAGAATCACTACAATACTTTAACAAAACATCTGTACTAATGTGAGGCTCTGTGCTGCGTAGTACAATATTTTTAAACCTTACAGCTGTTTTCAGATTGATGCTTAGTGACTGTTGTGGAATTTGACCGTAGGTGCTGACAAAAGGAGAGATGATAGAATACTATAACGTGAGTGGATGTTACATACTGCGGCCTTGGGCATTTTCTGTGTGGGAAGCGATTAGCACCTTCTTTGATGCAGAGATCAAGAAACTAGGGGTCCAGAATTGCTACTTCCCACTGTTTGTATCTCGCTCAATGCTGGAGAAGGAGAAGATGCATTTAGAGGACTTTGCCCCTGAGGTGAGTGGGAGATTTCTTATCTTGTTTTTGTGTGGTACCTGCTATTTTACATGGTTATTGTACAGCAGAGCATGTTGAAGATTTTGACATTACAGTATTTTAATTGTAAGAAATTGTTGACTGGCTCATGTATCAATGTGATAAATTCAAAAAATAACTGTTTATGCATGACTGTACTTAGTCTTAATTTCCATTGTGACGATAGATTAAGGATTTATTATCATTAAAAGTGACAATATTTAAATTCTTTAAAAATCTTATTTTTATATTTACTAAATTTTGAACATTTTTTTTTTAAATGATAAAATGCTTTATTCTGTGGGAAATACTGTTATGCTACTATCTTATCTTAATTGTTCACTGATAGTAGAGGAATCAGTTTTTCTTTGTCTTTATTTCCTCTGCCATTCTGAAAATTTTTCATGAATGGAATTGTGCCAGACATTGCAATTAAACGTACAACCTTCAGCCACAAGTTCCTTTTCATGAAGTATTAGTTTTTACCACTTCAAACTTTTTCAGAGGAAGGAATCAAGCAAGATGATCTTCTTTACAGTGTTGTGACAGATGCTGTAAAATGAAACTGCTTAACTTTCCTGTAAGTTGTGAAAAAATTCCAAATGGATATTATTGTTGCCAACAGTTAAAAAATAAGTATTATAAAGCAGGAATTTCTCACCCACAACAGAATGTATTTTGATGTAATAACGGACTCCAGTACTACTGTACCAGTAAACTTGGAGGGAAATTAGTAGTACTGTGTCTGAGTGTTTTACCAAAAGTGTAGTGTTTACATCAATGGCACTAGCAATTTCATTTCTTTTTTTTTTTTATTCTTATAGTGGTAAGAATTTGTGCAATAGTTGCATGGTGCAGTAGTTACATACCATATTTACGGAATGTAGGACTACCTAGAAAATAAGACTACATCTTCATTTTTACTTTGGTCTTCAGGAATAATTTATTTCTTCACAGATTATTTAGGCATGTAATTTAGCAGGATTTTTTTAAATCCTGGCTTTAAAGTAAAGGTGTAAAATATATAGCCAACTTCTTTGCAGTTAATATGATCAACGTACAGTAAGTACACTACAACTGAAATGCATTAAAATCTAAGGAAGGCACACTTTCTTTGTCTATCCCTATATTTTGCTTATTATAAAGTGCAGTCTGTTATTTTTCTGAAGATTTTGTTACGTGGCTAGTACTGTGTTGAAACATATCCAGTCAAAAACTTGGCTACTACTTCCTACTATGTAGTCGAGCGGAAACATTAACTTCGAAACTTTTAGTGTGCTAAAATAAGTTAACCCTAAATAATTTTAAGTAAATTTTTTACTGTAATATAGTTTTATGTTCGGTGAGTGCTGTATTTATGTTAATAATAATTCACAATTTTACTTAATTGGTGCATCATTATGAGATACAGATGTGACCCCCATCACCTCGTCATCGTTGCTAAAGCAAGCATTGTTTTGAACTTCCGTTAAATAAAACAATACCATGCAATATTTTAAGAAAGTTGTCTCTGCTTTGTTGGATGCTACTAGCAAGTAAGTGTGTTGCATGCTTTTTGTAGACTATTGTACAGTATTTGCATTTAACTGCTAGGACAATTTTTGAAACACATTACTTCTGTTCCACTGATGAACTGAGAGGTTAAATATAAGGTGAAGTGCAGCTTTTCCTCCAGTTTGTTGTATCCTTCATTGCTGTTCTGTTTGCACCTTTCACATTTGAGGTTCTATTCTGACTTGAACTAGTCTTCTCTGGGGGGTGTAAATGGTTACTATATGGTACTGCATGAAGCTAAATCTGTTACAATGTTAGTAGGGCCTCTGTTTACCTGTTAAGGGAAAGTACCTAAGTTCACCTTGACTGGTTGTTATGCCTTGTTATAAGTTTTTACATTAGCTGAGGTTGAGGTCGTTCCATGCCTTTTACCAGTACCCATTAATATAGCTGTAAAGGTAGATTTTGTTATGGAAGGAATACTTTATTTTATTTATTTTGCACACCCAGGACTTAGCACATTGTGATTGCTTCCGAGTTCAGACAATTATTTTTCATGAAACTGAACAAAAACAGCTTCTAGAGTATTCCATTATGAGGTGAAGGCATTTGATAGCATGGTTTGTAGCTGAATACGCTCTGGTCTTAATGTAGGTTCAAAGGGATGTAACTTTACCGGGTAATCATTTAGATTGTACAAGACTAGTGATGCTGTCTAGTTTCCCGTATTTCCTGTTTTTCCTTAGTCGTAGTCCAGATGCACCTTTTGTCCCTCTTCTTTCTTCTATCTCCTAATGTATGAAACTTATCACTTCTACTTGTTCCTTCACCCTCATCTGAAAGCACCTTGTTATATATGGTTGCAGACATGTGAGATAATCCTGATAAGAGCAATTGAAAGCACTCCACTCAGCTTAGTCCTCATATGAACACATTAAGACATGGGTGTGGAAGGGTTGTGGCGATGCAGGTTGAGCCCTTCCTGTACCAGTCACAAACACAAAGCCTGCCACTTAGTCAAGTCACTGCCTGGAAGCATTTACAGCATGCAGTGGTTCCTAGTAGACCCTTACTGATACTTGATACACTGTGGTGGAAATCAAGCTTGCCAAGGACAAGTGGTGGCAGTGATTTTCGAATATTGGTTGCCAACCTGTTGCCTTCCAGGGTGGGGAGTGGCGTGACACTTGCTGGACTAAGAAAATATTTATTTTTAAATCACTATCAGTGGGGATTATGGTGTGGTCGTGATGAACAACACTTGTTAGCATAACTGCAGGTCTGATGCAATAACTACTAATGCTTTGTCATTGTCAGGACCAGGACAAAACATTTGTTTTCAATGCAACTGATAAATCAACAATCCAAAATAGAAGGAGGTGGCTGTTTGTTCAATTTGTTTGTGACATATTCTTTTTACATATTAACCTGTATACTTTGCTTCCAGAGGTTTAAAATTTACATCATATCCTGAAAATTCATAAATTAATACCACATCTACCCTAATAATAAGACATTTTATTTCAGTTTTCACTTCCAAGAAAGTCAGTGTAATCTTATTTTCACATATAAAAAAAAATTGTAGATCAAGGTTGGGTTGACAAGTTATGGCCGACGTTGTTTTCGTTGTTGGGTTTTTTATGTGCGTTTCATTATGGTACAATCCACTTAAAAAGAAATCTTAAACAGTAATAAACTATTCTTATTAATTAGAAAACTATTAGGATGGCCAAAGAAAGTGTGAAATACTTTTTGTTTTAATGCATTTGAGGTATCCAGTACATTAACTGTAAAAAATATGGCTTTGTTAAGCTTTTATTTCAGTAAATTAATTCTCCTAAACTACATGTCAAAATATTTTGTGGAGAAATAAATTCTTTCTGTTAGGCCTAAGTAAAAATGTGGGGGAATGTCTTATTTTTGAGGTTGTCCTATACCAGTCATGGGCAAAGTACGGCCCGCGGGCCAAGTGCGGTCCTTCGGGCTAGTCAATCCGGCCCGCGACATGGTTTTGAATAACCCCTACAATTACACATAAGACAAAATGTATTTTCTGCGTAGCTAGAATAGAATAAAGGTTTCCTTCTCATTGCGTTTTAAGTACGGTATTATCGCATCTAATATTAACTAAGTTTGCGTAGTAGATGTCTGTAGATCGGTAGCATGGCGATGTTGAGTACAATGTGTGTGTTGCTCTGCTAAGTTCGGAACAAATTGGGCGCTACCATTTTAGTTTCGTCTGTTCGTGAGAACCTTGAGGTCAGTGTAGTTCGGACAGTCACGTAGTCAGTGTCAAGTCACCTCTGCGGCTGTGTGTCTGGCTTGTGTTTCTATAGTTTTGCTTTGTTGGTAGTGTTTGTTGACATTTTTGATCTTTATAATGGCAAGTAAAAAACGTAAAGTTGATTCAGAATGTCGTGTTTTTAAAGATGAGTGGACGTAGAAATACTTTTTCATGCCTATTAAGGATAAACCTATGTGCCTCATTTGCAATGAAGCTGTAGCCGTATTCAAGGAATTCAACCTCTCACGACACTTCATGACAAAACATAACACCACTTATGAAACTATGACCGAAGAAGAACGGAAGCAAAAAGCAGGAGCTCTATGTAAAAAAACTGTCAGGTCAGCAAAATATTTTAAAAGAACAAATCTGTTCTCAAAAGCTAGCTACACATGCCAGTTACCTTGTAGCATACAATATTGCAAAAAGTAACAAAGCATTTTCTAATGGCGAATTTGTAAAAACTTGTATGCTCCAAGTATGGGACATTTTGTGTCCTGACAAAACAAAGGATTTTGAGACAGTAAGTTTGTCTCGAAGAACAATTACTTCTAGAATTGAAGTAATTGATAAGCAGTTTGTCTCACAACTAGAGTCAAAGATAAGCGAGTTTAAATTCTGTTCTTTTGCGTTGGATGAAAGTACGGACATAACTGACACAGCTCAGTTACTGATATTTATAAGAGGTATTGATGACAACTTTTGTGTTACTGAAGAATTAGCTTGCATGCGTTCATTAAAGGGAACGACAAAAGGATCTGACATTTTTCAAGAATTTCAAGAAACCATCATGTCTTTGAAAGTACCTTTGACCAATATTTGTAACATTACTACTGATGGAGCACCGAATATGACAGGGATGAAATCTGGTTTTGTAGGAATGTTTAACGAATCATTTCCTGGGAACGAAGTTGTATTCCTTCATTGTGTCATACATCTAGAAACTCTGTGTAAATCTGCTTAGACATGAAACATGTGCTTGATGTTGTTATTAAGCTTGTTAATAGCATTCGTTCACGAGCACTCAATCATAAACAATTTCGAGAGTTTCTTGACTCATTGCAGTCAGAATATTCTGATGTACTTTACTACACTAAAGTAATGTGGCTCAGTGCAGGACGGGTTTTCGAATGAGTTTGGGATCTAAAAGACGAAATAATCTCTTTCATGGAAGAAAAAGGAATGGACGAGTGTGAACATTTGAAAGATATTGTATGGTTTTCGGACTGTGCATTTTTTACACATCTTCTCAGTCACATCAATAAATTGAACCTTAAACTCCAGGGAAGAAATCAATTAATCCCTGATATTTGGAGTCATATCAAGGGTTTCAAAATGCAATTGAATCTATTTTCCAAACATATAGTCAAGAAAGACTTTACTCATTTTCCAAGACTAAAAACTATTGCAGTTAGGGAAGACAAACTTAGGAGCTATGAGAAAAGCCTGAAATGTCTTCATGAAGAATTTGAATGAAGATTCAAAGACTTCAAAGTTATCGAGCAGGACCTGGACATTTTTAGCATGCCATTTAATGTGGATTGTGAATCAGTCAAACCAGAATTGCAGCTCGAACTGATTGAGTTGCAATGTAACACTGAATTGAAGCAACTATTTCTCAACGTTTCTAAAATTGAGTTCTACAAGGCCCTGTCAAAATCACGTTTCCCAAACCTGAAATCTCATGCTCAGAAGATAATTGCGATGTTTGCATCTTCCTACATCTGTAAACAGGTGTTTTCTAATATGAAACTTTGCAATAACAGCGTTAGAAACCAATTTGACTGACCACCATTTAGCTTCACTACTGCGAATCAGCTCATCCCAGTTTCTACCAGATTATGAACAACTTTTAGAAGCTCAGTCACAGTTTCATCTGTCACATTTGCCTTCATACTCTTCTAAAGAATAATCAATTTTTGTAACTTTGACGCATTCTGCATCCCTATATTTTATTCGTCAGAACACACGCTCTGGCGAAGCTCGCAGGCGGACGGCCGCAAAAAGGATTAAGGGTTTTGCGGGCATGATGAGAATGGCGCCAGGACGGCCCGGCGGAACGACCACGTGCGGAGGAAGGCGGATGCAGCTGCATCTCGCAGTTGCCAAGGGACGCTGAACCCACACCAGCGGCTGAGTCTGTGCCGGGCTAGTTTCAGCAATAAACATTGAGAGCTTTTAGCGGGCGTACTGGGAGAATAACGACACAATATCCGGAGGCATAACAACAACACGTGCGCTGAACCAAAGGGACCACCCAAGAGTTCCCGCACGTGCNCAACAACACGTGCGCTGAACCAAAGGGACCACCCAAGAGTTCCCGCACGTGCAGAACAGAACAATAAACTGCCATACCAGAGTCAAGGGGCGACGCCAGGCCGANCCACCCAAGAGTTCCCGCACGTGCAGAACAGAACAATAAACTGCCATACCAGAGTCAAGGGGCGACGCCAGGCCGACTGCGGACCACAGGAGCAGCAGCCACGTGTTTTACGACTCAGGGGGGACGCNAACGGCAGCCGGCCGTCGTCAGTCGGAGAGTGCTGAGTGGACCCGAGAGGAGGAGCTTCGAGACCAGGCGTCGAGACGCCCACCAAGTGCCGGAGCAGTCCCAAGTCGCCCGCCGAGAGAAGACAGCGCCTCAAGCAGATAAGTAGTCATCCAGCAAGTGTGAAGAATCTTGCCCCCCCCCTCCACAACGCGAATCGCCGCGCCAAACAATACGGAGCCGACGTATAAAAGGGAAGGGGAGTGTTCTCTCGTGTGTACATGTATGAGTGGCCCTGTTAAGCGTTAATAAAACTGATTTATTGNTAAAAGGGAAGGGGAGTGTTCTCTCGTGTGTACATGTATGAGTGGCCCTGTTAAGCGTTAATAAAACTGATTTATTGATAACCTAAAAACGAGGTGAATTTATTAGTAAATTGGACCTAGAGACAATAGTCTCGACGTATTCCTACGCCCTAACACGGAGGGCCAGCATCAATCACTAGCGCCTCACGCCGAGAGCAGATTCAATACCTACTTATAAACCACAGCATTGGGCAGGTATCAACTTTTTCTAAGTTTTTTTACCATTGTAGCATATAATATAAGTTGTGTGTAATGTAAAAATCAGAAATAAAGTTTTATCACTTATAAAAATTTGTTTTGTTCATTTTTTTTTTTTTCGGCCCGCCTAGATAATTTTTTATTTTATCTGGCCGTCCCCTTAAAAAAGTTTGCCCATGTCTGTCCTATACAGTCAAATGTAGACCAAAGACCCCAGTAATAATGATTCCCGCAAAGTAGAAACCATATTGGGGGGGGGACTGTGAAAAATTTGTTGAAAAATAAAAATATTTGTATAAATAGGCTGAAAACTATGTTTGTTGCATTTATTTTGGCCCAGTCTGAGGCGTTTGTGGTTTTTGGACAATGGAAGCCGACGCAATGGCATGCGTGTCACCAATCCAGCCCGCAGCAGACGGCATCGAACCGTTGACGCAGACAGGTCCACTCCCGTTGTAGTGCTCCAGTGTCGAGCCAACACTATGGAAGAAGCTGTACAGAGTGATTGTGAGAAATGCTGGAATCATATTGTTAGGTACTTTTAATTGCCTTATATGTATGCAGGAAATATATTCTGCAAGCAGAGAGTTATAGTATTATGTGTTCAGACTATAATGTGACAGGGTAGGTTTGCAATTTATAAATAGTGGATATTATCAATTCCATCATTCCACCCAAAAATTAATACAGCAGTTTTGTAGCAATGAATAACAGGGTGGCCACAGACCTGGAAAACTGGGAAAATCGGGAAATATCAGGGAATTCCTTTAACTGGGAAAATATCAGGGAAATTTAGGATGCATCATGGAATTTTATACCCATCTGAACTTTTCCAGTTTGCATGTTACGTGTTTCGCTCTGTAAGCGAACAAAGCTAATTTATTAGCAGTAAACAACATAACACTTAGGGTTTGGAATGGTATTGCTAGCGGCTTTTCGTGGTACAAACATCCCTTTAGGTGAAGTGAAGCTTGTTGTGATTGGTTTATGGTTCTTGTAATGGTGATTTTCACGTAACCCATAACCAATCACAAACACGGTTGCTTGCCGCAGTTGTGTAAGCATCCAAAGATGGCCTCACCGACTGCCGACAACGTAAACGATTGTAAATGTTGATCTACTCATTGAATGGAATGTGGAAATGTCAAATTGATATTACGTGATACTTGAATTTGTTTGAGATGTAAGTTAAGCGACGATCACTCAGAAATGTTTCGTTATCAACGGAGAAGGGTTAATTGCATATTTAGTTATTTGCAACAAAGAATGCATTGGTGATCGTGTGCAATCCAAAGACGCGTTGTTTCGTTGACTTTTTTTTTTGTGGGCGGATAATTTGACTTGAGGTGAGTAAGTTTGACCACTCTTTCTCAACTTCGACGGTGTTTTAATCTGGTTTTTACATTGTTTTGTAATGCATGGTCTTTAAAAATAAATCAACTTCGTACTTGTGGCGCCACATCATAATTTTTACAATTGAAAACAGCATTATAAATTATTAAATAAAGTCTAACTACTTTAATTTTGAAATAATCATGCTGAAAATGCTTAAACGGACAATTCTCTGTAATTTGTATTTTCAACATTTGTTTAACAACAAATTCATTGTAATAAAAACGTAGGCGTAACAAAATAATATAACGTGCATTTTTAACCAATTTTTCTCTACAATTGTCTGAATCCGCTAATTAAAGAATTCAGGGTTTAGGTATTGTGTTGGATGGATTCTAACGTCACTGAACAGCGCCGCATGCGCGAATTGGGAAACGGCAGTTGGTGAAGAAATGTTTTTCCCCTATGCAAACTTATTTTTTCATTGTTTTGTCTCTCTTTGCAATTAAAATTCTGCCTAAAATACTATAGTACACCATTTTTTTGGATATTAAAGTATAACATATAAATTAATTTTCTTTAAAAAAAGTTTTTCATTATGTAAACAATAACATGACTATCCCTTCATTCTATCTTATGTTCACTTTTTAAGATATGGTGGACATTCGTATTTGTTTTCAGCTGAAACGCATTATACAATACATAAATAAACACCAGAGTCGAGTAAAATTCCAATGTCGCTGTGCCACTTGTGCAAGTCCATATAAGGAATTATGGATAGGATTGGGAATAGCCTGAGAACTGTATTTTGTAGTGCGTTATAAGTGAGTTTTATGTGTCTATCTTTTGTATCTAAAATTGCTTCGCAGTGCCCATTTTCTAACAAAGGTGCTGATATTAACGAAACCAAATACAGTAGCACAATTCTTGCCCATTTAACATTCTTTGTATGCTACTGTCTGCCCAAAAGTTACTAAAGGTTTGTTTTCTCAGCCGTATATTTGGCAGCAATGTTTTTTGTGATTAATGTATTGTTAATTTTAATTTTGAGAAATAAATTAGGAACTTTGCACATATTATTCATGCCTTCTGTTTCTGTAGAAAAATGTGCTTTCTGCGCAGGTGTCTTGTAAAATGACAGCAAGGTTTCAGGATGACTGGCTTATTGACCTGAATTTGGGTTGGCTAGATAGAAAGGTTCCTTGTGACCCAACAAAAGCCAAGTGTAAAGTGTGTAACACATTGTTTACTCTAAGCAACATGGCTCATACTGCAGTCAAAAGCCATGCTAAATGGAAAAAACACTTATCAAGGGTTAGTGACAAAAAACACTTTCGATGGGTGAATTTTTTAAAACTTCACACAAGAGGATAAAATTGATTCGGTGCCAGTGTCTCCAAACAGTCAACACTGTCCATCGACATCTGTTCAACCCCCAGAGAAACAAATTATCAAGGATGTACCTCACTGTAGTGTTAAGGCATTTGTTATTAATGAACAAGTGAGTCATGCAGAAATACTGTGGTGTCTGCAGACAATTATTGCACATAAATCCATGCGTACAGCAGCAAAGGATATTAATTTGTTAAAAGTTATGTTCCCAGACAGTGTTATAGCCAATCAGGTGCAGCTTCAAAGAAGCAAGATTGCATATTCTATACTATTTGGTATTGCACCTCTCTTCAAGAAACAGTTGCTCGAATCAGTGAGTGCTTGCAAACATATTGTAGTGGGTTTTAATGAATCGCTTAAGAGAGTGAGTCAAGAGATTCAAATGGATCTGAACATACGCTTTTGGGACAATGATAGCAACGAGGTACATACTAGATTATTTCATTCCGCTTTTATGTGCCGCGCCAAAGCAGATAACCTTAGAACATCTTTCAGAGAAGCAGTGTCATCACTTGACCTAAGCCTAGTGTGGAAAATTGTCTACAGAGCTAATGCAGATCAGAAAAACGAGCTGACCACTTCTGGCAAGATGTCATTCATGAGAATGGCAACCTGAAATCTGTGGAAATAATCATGAAGATAGTCTTGATACTTTCCCATGGCAATGCGAATGTTGAACTTAGTTTCTCAGTTAACAGTGAGTGCCTCGTTGATAACATGAAGAATGAAACCTTTGCAAAGGATGGCCTAGATGGTCTACGACTCTATAATGGCAGCAGGTGGTGACCTATCGGATTACAGCATTTCCAAGTCACTTTTGCTATCTTACAGAAATGCAGGAGCCAGACTTATCAAAGAAACAGAGAAGCGCCAGAAAGAAGCAAAGGCGATCAAAGAAAATGATGAAATTTGTAGAAAACGTCTGGCCAAAGAAAAGTCTGATTTGGAGGCCAAAAAAGCTAAAATGCTAGCCGATGTCCATGCTATTGAGGAACAAATAAATACCATGAAGCAGTAATAAGCACAATAGGGCTTTATAGATTTTCAAGTGTAAATGTATGCACACTTGGAATTTTCTTTCAGAAATAAAATAATGCATATTTGATCTACTCAAGTTAACAATTTTTTGGTGTGGTTTTTAAATGTTTTTAAATTATATTTTATATATATATATGTGTGTGTGTGTGTGTTTGTGTGTGTTTGTGAAATTAGTTTGGAATTTATCAAACATTATTAATGGACTGAACAGTATAGCTACTAGATTTCTGCAACTGTGATTGTAATCCACATGTGACAAAAGTTCGATATTCTACCTGAGGTTTGAGGTAAGTGGTATTCTGTTGTAGCCAACAGAAGTGTAATAAATTTTTTGTTGATCTTGTCCTTCTATGATTTGCTATGACGTTTCAATCTTAGATTTAAGTTTTTGAAACAAAAAAAATGTCGTAAATATCAAGAAATTTTTTTAGAAAATTTCTGGAAAACCAGGAAATATCAGGGAATTTTGAAATAAAGTTTTTGTGGCCACCCTGTTTCACTGCGTTCAAACTAACTTAGAATCTTGATAACCTACCATTGTAGAAGCAATAACGGATCTAGCTGCCGACCGCATCACGTTACTCTGATTGGTTCCATACCTCTGTTATTTGCATACACACCTATTCCAGTTTTTTTGGCTCTTCAGTCTATTTATGTTGTGCATTATTTATTATTGGTTACATTTTGTGGCATACGTATAACTGAAATGAAATGTTTGCTGGTAGCTATTTGACTTGACAACTACATATTCACATTTTATTAGAAGATTTTACTATTCAATTCGAAAACATTCAAACATCAAAACCCACCATTCACACATGCTTAGCAATGTGTAAATTTTAGTAACAAATTTTTAACTGATTTTTGGGACTGCATCACATGAGTAGTAACTCGTACGTGCCAAGGTGTCATGAGGCAATTGTATTTACTGGGTGGATATTTTTGTAAGTTGGAATCACTGTTATTTGTGTTATCACCGTTATTTTCAGTTTTAAAATCACTCTGTAGTTTCAATATTTTGTACTTCCCTTCCAAAATAATTTTATTGGTGCCTGTAAAAAAAAATAATTATTCTTTGAAGACAGGGTCTTTACAGTGAAAGTGTTTTCATATATTTACAAATTCTTTTGCTGTATAAACTTTTTTCAAGTTAATTTGTAATATGCAGCACATAATTTTGTATATTCAAAGCTGTTAATAATGAAACTTTATAACATAAATGTTGATAAAACATAATTTAGTAATTTCACTTGTAGGATTACATGTTATTGCAAATGCATTTTATTAATGTTTGTTCATTTGAGTAAATGTCTCTTGAAAGCTGGTCAAATGAAATGTATCTATTTGTAAGGTTGCGTGGGTGACAAAATCGGGAGACACAGATTTAGCAGAGCCAATTGCATTGAGGCCAACAAGTGAAACTGTGATGTATCCAGCATTTGCCAAGTGGATACAGTCTCACCGGGACCTGCCCCTGAAGCTGAACCAGTGGAACAACGTGGTCCGCTGGGAATTCAAACACCCACAGCCATTCCTGCGCACCCGTGAGTTCCTGTGGCAGGAGGGCCACACTGCACATGCCAGCAAGGATGACGCCTGCGAGGAGGTCGCGACTATACTGGGTTAGTTATCTTTTGCTTTATCTCTTCATTATTGTGAAGATCGGACACATTTAGTTATTTAGTGCAGCAGTGGTATTTTGCATAAGTGCCATGTGCAGCTACATAAGGTTTAAAATTAGAATATTCACTGATAATTGAGAATTTTGTTGTTCTGTCCTTTGTTTCTAAACACAATGAAGACTGAAATGAAAAGTCGTAGCTTTTTTTATCATTTGGGTAATAAGAACTTATATAATAATTTGCAGGCAAATTTTGCCAAGTTTTAAAAACTGTGACTTTAGTTGGAATGTCTTTATCTGAAATGTAAATAATTTTAAAGGTTGAAGACTGCAATTTTTTTTTTTTTTTTTTCCTGACATTTCCTTACAGTTACAAATACTGTAATTATGAGTAGGCATATATGAAAATATTTATGTTGATTTACACATTAAGTCAATATTCATTGCATAACTAGCATGCTATATGCTGCTAATGTCATCTTGGAAAATTGTAGTGATTTTTTTTAAAGTAGATTGAGAAAATATTATGCATAATTTACTACTGTTACATAACCTGAAATGCATGTATCACTAGATATTTTTAGATCAATCTATTGTATTGATGTAGAAACTAAAACCATATACAACATGATGGAAGGTGGAAAAATAACAAAATGTCCAAGAAGTGTTCAAATTAACAGTGCACTAAATGCTTGGGGGACTAACTTGTTAAATAACATTAACTACAAATTAAATATTAATAAAAAAAAACTCAGAAACACTGTTTTTGGGGCATAATTATGGTTCTTGTGTTTAAATAAAATATTCCGTAAATTAATGAGTAGTGTAGTTGTAAATTTCTATGTACCTGTGTTAAAATGTCTTTTGTGGGTGCTTTGCTGTGAACAATTTCACTACAAACAAGCAACATTTCTGTTCCCTTCAAGTTTGTTATAGTATAACAGTACTGTAATCTGAAATACAGGATGTTCCGCGACTCAACCGACACATGTACACAAGTTGCCTATGCAGTCTTATTTCAGCTGAGTTACAGGCACGTAAATGCAATAAAAACACAAATAGGAATTACTGGATGTCTTTAATGCAACTGTCTACATTCATGTGTGCATGAGCTGTTCAAAATGTGCACCATCTACCATAAGCAGACTGCGATACGTTGCACCCTACCATGGCATGTTGCCGCTGCATGCCTGCAAGTTCATTTATGAGTTGATTAGAGGTGTTGGTGATCATCTGTAGCAGCTGGTGTAGTGAGTCTGATCGCCGTCTGCTATAAACCCTACTCTTCAGGCAGACCCAGAAGAAAAAGTCCAATGGGGAGAGGTCTGGAGAGAGTGCAGGCCAAGGGAGTTGCCCATCTATTTCATATAATCAGCTGCTGCACCACAGTATCTGTAAACTAACACTAGGTCTGCGTACTTTGCACGTGTAAACATTTCTGGCATTGTTGCACATACTAACAAAGACTGGTCATACCAGCCACACTAGCAGTATCTGCTACAGTCTAATTGGGCACATTTTTAGCAGCTTGAGTGTAGTCAATTGCATTAAATATATTCAATAATTACAATTTGTTGTTTTTATTGCATTTACGTCCCTGTTGCTCTGAAATGGGGCTGCATAGTCTACTTGTGAATATGGCAATTTTTGTTAACAATGATCTGTATAACATGCTGCCAAAGTACGTCGGTTGAGTCGCGGTAAATGCTGCATGTAGTACAGTATTGATTTCTTACTTATTACAAAATTTGTGTTTTGCATTAGCTTAGAACACGGAAATGCCTACTAAGCATGTTTTAAATTGTCTTGCCTTACTGTGTTATTTCTGTGCTTGAGTATGTCTGTTTCCCTCATGTGTAAGATTGCTTCTTAATGTTCATTACCTCCCTTCTCTCTTCAACTTTTCCCTCCTTTTCTGTTTTCGTATCTATAATTCAGCCTGAGTATAGGACTGTATGTAGCCAACCAAGATAGAGTAGGGGGGGAAACACAGTCAATTCCCATTGTATCTGCAAGGGACAGAGAGAAAAACTTTGAGAAACAGTTACTGATTTTATTTTTACCGTTCTGTGTCTATGTGATGCGTTTGCAAACCTGAATGATAATATTAAAAAGACTTTTTTGGCTTGTGGAGTCTCAAGTTATTCTGCCATTATAGTAAATGTACGCACACCAAATGCATACCTGCCAACCTTTCTGATTTTTCCGGAAAAAGCTGCCATATATTGTTTTTTGGAAATACGTACGTTCTTCCAATTTTTCAATAGTTGATTTTGTAAAAAATTATTTTTGCAATTATTTTACGTTAAAACGCGGAAATCGTAGTGTTGTGACGATATAGATCAATGCTAATTTTGCCAGCATCCAAGAGATCACGTTACGAGAGGGAGACAATCGATTTTTGCATATCTATTGTTTGTTAGAGTTGCATTTTTTAGTCTGTGGAGTTTTTGATAGCTGCTGGATATGTTTGTGAATACAAATACGTGTGGCCATTGATTTTACTGTGAACTGTTAACAGTTTGAAGTCTAGTTGAAACATGTGTTAAATGATTTTTATACTGTGTGCGATAAAAGCTGTATGTAACGACATATGGACTGTGATTACAATGCGGTATGTGTTATGTATCTTGCCGGCCATGTTTTTGTGGTGTCTTGGTAGGTTACTTAATGTCGACTCTGCAAAGTTTAAAACTAAAGATGAGTAGAAAAAAGCAGTATTACTACCAGACGTTCCGGGAATCATACAGTGCAGCGTTCCCTTATATTATAAAATCAGACAAGGGATAGGTTTGGCTTTTGTAGTATATGCCGATGCGACATAAACGTTGCATATGGTGGGAAAACAGATATAAGTGTACACGTAAAAAGCGCGAAGCATGTCACCAACATAAAGAGCAAGGTAGAAAATGAGAAGATTTCCAAGTTCTTTGCAAAATCTGGAAATGCAGATTCAGACGGAACAAGAGCAGACTGCTTGTTAAATACTTTAAAAAAATTAAGTGTAAGACAAAAAATAAAAGTAAAACCTCCTTAACTGTAGGAAAAAAAAATATTGCCATGGGGAAAATTAGGGGAGGGAGGATGGGAAGAGGATGGCAGAGGGTGAGGGGGGAATGATGGTGTGAGGTGGTTTGTTTTGGGGGGAGGGAGAGAGTAAACAGGTGTACAGAGCAGGGACTAGAGTGGGGAAAGGAGACAGAAGGTTCTTCCTTAAAAACATGGGGCCATCCACCATTTGCCATTTAGGTCGAAAAGAAACCATACTGCTCCACTTAACTATCAAAACTACGAAAGAATTTACACTCCCTTCGTCAGCAAGAGGAACCTTAACTACTGGATCAATATGGGACTAGACTAGGCTACCAAAAAAATATCAGAAAGATGTTTATCTAATTTCTACCAAATGAAAAAATTTAAACGTTTAGTTCCAGGATAATAATTTCTTTAATTATCTCATGACAGAATTGTTACAATAAATGAGGTTTAAAATTGCAAACAATATACCCTAGCAATGATACACTTTTCAGTTAGAGACTGAAACTGACCTTTTGCAGACATTAAATGATAGCGTCAATTGCATGCCTGATACTGACAATTACTAAAGCCATCGCATTAACAAGCCTACTAATGGAAGGGCAAACATAGTGAAACTAATAAAACATTATTTATGTTGTACGTCTTGCTAACTTCAAGTTACGCTTTTTACTATGGTAGGATCATAACAAAACTGAGTTTTTCCCGAACCTATAGAAACTAGTCGGCAGCTAAACCATACTTAATTTTCGAAGTCTACATGCTGCTCCCAACACAGGGCTCCTCCATTTCTCCAACCTCTCTTCTCGCTGTGCTGTGCATGTTCCGCTGCTCAGTAACGCTATAACCAGACTGCCCTTAGCAGCAGCGTACCCCAGTCCCTCATTCCACCCAACCGACGCTCAATGTCAGTGCATTTCACGTGACCCACGCTCGCCTGGCCTGTTGCTAGCCACTCTTCAGCATCTTTCACTACCACCACCTCCTGTGGCTTCCTAGTGCATACGAGTTCACGTACTTAGGCTAAGCTCAACACACTTCCATGCCACAGCCGCTTGTCTGGATTGCACAACTGGTCAGCCTAAGTATAGGCATACAACTGCCGCTCTGGCCGGGCGGACGGAAGCCCAGCTCAGCAAGGCCCGTGGCTGGCCTGCATGCCCACCACGACTTACCAAACTCCAAACTATTAGGCTATAAACTCAAATCGTAAATAAAATTTAGAGAAACTAAGAAAATTAAATAAAATCCAAAACACTGTCTGAGTTCAAAGGCCACACTGTCAAAACAATATTAAAATTCTCAAAACCTGAATCAAAAATAGTCACATCCGACCTAACATACTCCTGTATCTTAAGAAAAAAGCAAAACCAACAAATTGAAAACAGATACAGCTCATAGTAAAACATTCATAACAATAAAAAATATATAAATACCCTAAATTTATGATGCGACAATATTTAAAAACAGTGTGTGCCATTATCGTTACTTGTGTACCACGCTCCACTAAAGCAGGGGAAATGGGAATAACACAAGGAAAAATACATAAGTACAGATTCAGGTGATCCGTGGGCACCCTGATCCATTCATTCATCCATCCATCCATCCATTTATCTACTGTTTCCAGCTTGTAGCCAGGTCAGCGTGGTAAAATACCTCCAATTTTTCCTCTCTCCACCACTCTCCTTCCCTTTGTCATTGTTTCCCAATTCTTCACCTCTCCTTACTTCCTCAACTACTTGCTCCTCCTATCTCTTCCCTGGTTTTCCTTGCAGTTTTTTACCATTGCTCTTCAATTCCCACAATTTTATCAACCTCTTAAATCCCATTCTCTTGACGTGTACATACGTCAGGTTAAGGTGTGTTGTTTAAATTTACATTTTAATGTAATATTGTAGTGCAGCCAATATTCATTACTGTTAATAATTTAAAATTTGGTAACTGTGTGAAGTAATTTTGTTAGTACATATTTATTTTCAGTGTGATGTGCTCTACAGTTACTTTTTTTATGCACAGAGCTTTACAAGCAGGTCTACACAGACCTGTTGGCAATTCCTGTTATCAAAGGATGCAAGACTAAGAAAGAGAAATTTGCTGGTGCAGATTATACAATGACTGTGGAAGGGTTTATTTCAGCAAGTGGTCGTGGCATTCAGGTGAGAAAAGTGGAGTTCAGAATTTTTACTGCTCTAGCTTTGCCTGTTGAGTTTGTGACTTTGGTTGTGTATTAATTTTCAGGGAGCGACATCTCACCATCTGGGCCAAAACTTCTCCAGGATGTTTGAAGTAGTCTATGAAGATCCAGAAACCAAAGAAAAAAAATATGTGTACCAGAACTCGTGGGGACTAACCACTCGTACAATAGGTAATAACTAAGAGGTCTATTGGTACTCAAATTATTGAGTAATCAACTTTCTTACCAAAACTTGAAATTAAAATTTGTTTTTCTGATTACAAATATTTCAGTTTTTTAAGCTACTGATTTAATTGTTTATATTAAAGCAGATTATAACAGAATCTGCACTTTTGCTGATGTATGATGTATACATAGTCTCGCAACCAGTTTCACAGGCCCAAGAAACGTCTTCGTAGTTTCTTATTAGTGAGCTCTTCTGCCTCCTCTATAACTCATATTTAAGTTACATGGGGGTAGTTCCCTTAAGGGGCATAAAACAGGAAACCTAAGCAGCCCTACAGCAAATAGATTTGAAGTTAAAGGCCTTTGCAGAGAGGTAATTGTGCTGCAGGCCACCTATTTTCTTGACATAATAATTTTACATGTCAATAATTTGCCTACATTAGCGTGAAAATAAAAAAATTTTGCTCAGATGTTAAAAAATATTTGCATTTAAAATTACCAACAGCAACTAGCACCATCTAGCCAGTGCTTCATATACACAGAATAAATCTTATTTATTGTATTATAATTGTCGAGAAGCATTGTTGGTTGCCATCTTGGGTTATCCATTCTGCTATATAAGGAATATCTAAAAATAAACATCTTGAGAGGGTGGCCTGGGGCCGTTGTATCTGTCTCCCTCTTAAAACTCTTGCTCGGTCCATTGTTTCCCTCTTGCTATCCCTCACTCCTTAATTTCCACTTCAGCCAGCAGTGGTTTTTTATTACAAAAGAAACATGACTACTTCTTGTTCTTACTGCAGATGTATATTGGTTTTTTTTTATTATTTTTCTCTACAGAAGATAAAACACACATCGTATTACACTTAACAAAAAAAGGTTTTTTTTCTGTGAAAAAGTAAAGCTGTGAAAGTTCTTCCCATTGCCTTAAATGGAAAAAAACTTATTCAAATTTGGCATTTCTGTACAGAAGTTGTTCACTCAGCAAGATGCAGTTAATTTAAACTCGTTGGGAATCTACGTAATGAGTCTATTGCATGTGTATTTTGCATGTTTCGTAATGCTATAATGAAGTACATTATAATCATAGTAAATTTCAAATTTAAAGGTGGTGATAAATACTTTAAACAAGATAGAAATTGGTTCCCGCTGTGACTATAGTAAGCCTGAAGGTCTTTAAGTCTTGGATTGTGTCTAAGCCTAATGGGATGGTGGATTTATGGTAAGGAACCAGGTGAACAAAATGGTAAATACCCAATAATTCAGTACCATTAATCATAAAAAGTTCATACTCAATAAAATAAACTAAATCGCTAAAGTATGGTTTACACAGGTTTATTGAGAATAAACCACATGCAGCCAAGTCTGTATCCAGGATGCCTGAAGGGCAGGAGTTACCTGACTCAATAAACTCAGTGACTTTCGCAGGATTTGCAGGTCAAAGGCAACCCAACACCATAGCTCTAGACACCCAGTTAGATGTGCCAGCACAACGGTACAAACTCTGTGTCTCGAGAGAGACGGGCTAGTGTGCGGAGCACAGTAGATGGTGTTGCAGGTTATTCTTGCAGAAAGATGTTCTGCGGCTGGACAGCATGGTAAGCAGGTTGAAGCCTGTGCTTTCGCTATGCATACCCACCCGTCCAAGGGCAAGTGAGGGAGAGCTTGCAAGCGGGATGCATGTTCCGTACCCCTGACTGGAAGGCCGGTCCAGGGGACAGACTGCAGCCAAGCTGCTAAGGCAGTCGTATCTGCAGCACCAGTTGCCTACGTTCAGACTGCAGCAAACCTTGAGGGCAACAGTGTAGCTTAATGTTTGGAAGAGGAGGGAGGTGCAGACATCACCTGTGGAATGTCAACGTCCTGCCCTAGGTTGTTTGAGAATGGGGGAAAAATTGTGAAATTCATGAATTGCAGATTTCAAACTCAAAGTATGCTATATAGTGGTAACTCTATCCATCGAACACATATGGATCGAAAGTCCCTGTCCACAGAAAATTTTCCATGGTCCCGACAAAATTCCTATGTAAATAATGCTAAAATAGTAAGTTTTTGCCTAACTCAGAATTTAATTTTTACCTCATTGATCAACAAAAATGTCTAACTTCTGCTGGAAATTACATGCTCCAATCATTTAACAACGAAGTATTAACAAAAAAGTATGTGTGTCAACTGTACTCACCATGACATACGAAGTTAGTATACAGTACATTATGTACACATGCACAAGTAATACTAATAGATAACTCAAATAAAATTAATTTCCAACACACATTGTTTTCGCTTTTGTTTCACTGCCCTTTGTGTAGCCCTATTTATGTAATTTACCACTTCCGAAATAACCTGTTGTTGATTTTGTCACAATGTTGCACTTATCTCGTACTTTGTAACAAAAAGCAATAAAAAATAACAATATACGTCTCAGACTACACATCATGTATTTAAAGAGCACAAAATACAAAAAAAAAAAACAGAAAAATGTGGATGTTTATGATATGTACTGTATGTATATACATGTGTGTATAAAATATGTTCTGTAGAATTTTATTAGATGTTCAGCAAACAATTGCAATGTTTACGACAGCAACCATGTTGGTAACGAATGACCAGCAACCACAAGAAACAGCGGTGCCATATTTTAGATGTATTGAGTCGTGATGTGACGTTGCCAACATCACTCGCAAGTTTTTCACTTGAAAATTTTTCCATGGAAATTATGAATGCATATATGTATTAATGTAATTCTAATAAATATGCCCGGAAAGTTAACAAAAAAGGCAACACAAATTAAGGAAACCCTATTCACTGCACTTCAATCACAATATTCAGGACATTTTTATTTCTTACAGTACATTTATATCGACACCTGAAAACAGAGTTTCTGTAATTTAGGTTTCAGAGTTTGTTTACTGTATAAATACTGCCAAAGTGAGGTTTCGCAGTATCTCAAAACCGAGGTTTTTAATTCAAGTTTCCCTTTGAATCTTAGGTTTGGTGTGCTGTATAAACAAAGAAACTTCGGTTTTGTTTGTAAATATGGTACGAAATGTATAACAAGGATATGTTGAAGTGTAAAACATGATGTTTAATTTGTTAAAAATAATGTGTGCGAAAGCAAAGTGGTTGTAGATACAAAAATAATTAATACACAATAAATATAGTGCATGTAAAAAAAAAGTTAAGTATTACCATTTTTTAATTAATAACTTTTTATCAAGCAATGTATGCAACTTTAAGTAACCGTGGCGGTTGAGAGAATAGACGGATAATAGAAATTCCCCCCCNTAGTGATACTGTATATGATATTTAGCAATAAACAGGATGATTCTAAAATCATGGGACAAACATTGAGGGGTGTGGTAGAGCTTACTAAAACAAACCATTATTGTATAGGAATATATGGGCGGGAGTAACGCGTTGAGCCACAAACACAAAAACCTAACACATTAACGGAAACATAAAATGTTCATTAGCATCATACTTAACGATTGATTCCGTACAGAAAATGTTAAAACAGTTGCTGGAAATGCATCCACCAACAGTCACGCATGCTTGGCAACCTCTACATATGGCGTGATTGGCTGACAATGGTGGCGTGTGTGAAATACCCAGCGTATTTGAATCTGTTCGCCAATCACTACACCAACGCTACCATGCTTGCATTACTGTCTGTGGTAGCAATTATTTATAAACATTGCTGTAAAAAGGCATTTAGGGGCGACGTTGTAAATAAACAATATGTTGCATTTCATGTGTTATTTTTGTGTTTGTGCCTCAACGCGTCACTCCCGCCCATATATTCCTATACAATAATTGTTTGTTTTAGTGAGATCTACCACCCCTCAATGTTTGTCCCATGATTTCAGAATCGTCCTGTATTTTAACTCTTTGACTGCGATGTTCGACTATTGTCGAATGCAGAGAATTATCGCTTACTTGCGGCATGCGACTTTAGTCGAATTGGGTGGATTCCTAAGTTGTGATGTGCGTTCGGCATGCAATTGTATTCTAATAAGTGCTGCTATCTATAAAATTGATACCTCAATGTTCTGAAACTATCTTTGACTATAAATGGCACAGTATTTACATACTGTGAGTGTATTATCTTTGGTGTTATTCTCGCCAACAATGGCATCGTGTAGTAGGAAAGGATTGTCGCAAAAAGAATGTTACGATATTTTGTTTGCTGATTCAGATTCAGATTTGGAAGTAAGTGAATCTGAAAACGAAGTTGGTTTTCGCAATACAGAAAATGAAATAACTTATAGTGTGGAGTCAGAAAATGTGAGTGATAGTGACAGTGACAGTGACACAGTGAGTGATGATCCTGCGCAACAGTTTTTGAAAGGGAAGAAAACTGAAACTGTATGTGTAAATAGTAATGACTGGTTGAACACGGACAGTGAAAATATAAATATTTTGCTTGACTGGTGTAACAAATCTCCTTTACATTCGTCACTAAAAAACATAACCTCAAATGACACAGCAGTAGACTGTTTTTACAAATTTTTTCCCAGGTCTACTTTTGCTACAGTAGCAGACCAAACAAATGTATATGCATCCCAGTTTTATGAAAATATGACAACAGAAAAAGTATCACCTCGTTCAAGGTACCATCAGTGGAATGAGTGTACTCCTGAGGAAATACAGGCAATGACAGCTGTAGAAATTGGTATGGGTTTGTGTCGCAAAACATCAATAGAACAGTATTTCTGTGAAACATCCTGGATAAATGATACCCCAAATTATTCAAACATTATGTCTCGTGACAGATACCAGATTCTCAGGTCATTTCTGCACTTCGCTGACAACAAAAAGCAATTTCCAAAAGCGCATCAGGATTATGACCCTCTCTTCAAAATTCGCCCAATCATAGACATAGTGAAAGACACTTACTTGCTTGAATTTGAACCAGGTCAAAGTTTATCTATTGATGAAACCATGCTTCGCTTCAAAGGACGTCTATGGTTCAAACAATACATGCCATCAAAACCTTCTACAAAGTGGGGTGTGAAGCTATGGTCACTGTGTGACAGTGAAACAGGTTTCTTGTTGAGGTTCGACGTTTATGTCGGAAAAGGCGTGCTACAAGCAAATGTTGATCGCAGCCTGGGGTTAGGTGAACGAGTGGTTCGAAAACTTCTTTTGGGGTTTGAACACACACAGCGAATTCTCTATTGTGACAATTTCTTTTCCAGCCCGTCACTGTTCCAGTTCCTCAGAGAAATTGACATAGGAGCTTGCGGGACAGTTCTAACAAACAGGCATGGCATGCCAACTGAGTGTAAACCAGTAGTTTGCTTTTACTTCTTTCCACTGTTCGGTTTTAATTGGCTGAACAAAGCAGAGGGAATGATTGTGTGCTCATGGCAAGATGCTGGACGAGTTACGCTGTTGTCAACTGTGCATAGCAATGAGTTGACGGAAGTAAAAACAAGAGCTAAACAAACTGANCATGCCAACTGAGTGTAAACCAGTAGTTTGCAAAATGAAGAAAGGTGACAAGCCAAAATTTTGGCTGAACAAAGCGGAGGGAATGATTGTGTGCTCATGGCAAGATACTGGACGAGTTACGCTGTTGTCAACTGTGCATAGCAATGAGTTGACGGAAGTAAAAACAAGAGCTAAACAAACTGAAAATGGGTACAGAATTGTTTCTAAACCAAAGATGGTATTGGAGTATTATCGGAACATGAATGGTGTAGATCGTTTTGACCAACTGTCATCATCATACTGTTACTATCACAAAAACAGGAAGTGGTATCATGTATTGTGGCATTTCATGGTTGAAGCAGCACTCGTGAATGGGAAAATTGCCTTCAATATGTCACGAGATACTAAAATGTCTGCAATACAATACAGGAACTGCGTCATTGAGGGACTTCTGGAAGAATATTCTCGACCAGCACCAAAAAAGAAAGGCCGTATTTGTGCTGATGTTGTCCCACTTACCAGACTGAATGAACGCCATTTTATTGGACTACAAAGTGACAAAAACCACAAGCCAAATTGTATTGTTTGCTCCATAATGCCTAACCAATGCAATCAAAAAGGAAGAGGAAACTGTAAATGGAAGCAAACCATCTACATGTGCAAGAATTGCCCCAATCATCCTCCACTCTGTCCTGTGCCTTGCTTTGAGGAGTACCATATCAATAAATCTACATGAAAGTCTGCACACGTAATAACCTGCACATGTAATAGCCTGTATATACTTTATATATAGTTTATGTGTTAGAAATAAGTTAATACTAATAAATTTAATTTTAAAAAAATTACATTTTTTTTACACTTTTTGGGTAAAAAAAATGAAAAAAAATCCTGCAGCGAAAGAGTTAAACAGGTAGCAATCAATAGAAGAATGTACAGTACAGTATGTATTTGATATTAAATATCGTAGACTTCTGTTTATTATGTTGATAAAATAACAAAATTGAATACAGTACTATTATGTTTAGTAGTATAATCCTACCTAAAAAAGTCCCTATCAAGCTTCTTGTTCATCTCGATAGCTTTAGCCATTATTATGGGCCCAGAAACTGGTGTCCCTTGACTGCGGGCTTGAATGAATCACTGATACATTACTGTATCCAGTTGGTCCAGTTTTGCTGGCTTCATCATTTTTCATAGTTTGACATCTTCGTCTGTCGTTTGCATTTTTGAAACAGACTTTCGATTTTATCTGCATCTTTCTTAATATCATTGACTGTCGTCCGCCCAGTTCCATATAGCGAGCGATACTCGTTGCGCTTTCTCCTTTACGCAGTCTTTTATAATTTCAAGATTTTGAGAAAGTCCCAATACAACACGTTTCAGTTTCTCAGACATTTTTAAACACACTACGCTTTGATAACAAACTGAGGACAATGACTTGCTGACTAAGTGACTACCGCTATTGAACTGACAGTAGGAATGGGAGGGTGGATGAGTGTCTAGAAATTCCAGTAGGATGGTGAGGAAGATAGAACGATTCTACGAAGTATATATGTAGGTTGTACATAAAACAACAAATGTGAGTCATTCGTTTTCCACGCTGCACAGAATGTATTTTTACTGGGTATTCATTGAAAAAGTATTACAGTATAGTATACGTATTATTCAACTCAATAATGTGCTTAATTTGATCTAATTTGAAGTGAGAAAAAAGTTATTTCATTTTTAGTTTATTAAGTTGGTTTTTTGTATCCAATTTTATTATTTTACTTGTTTCAGTTTACTGACGGTTAACAGAAACTCACGGTTAAAAGGGTGACGGTTAACCGAGACTCCACTGTATTTATAAATTTCTGTAAAATGAAATGTTTTTTTTTTTTTTTTTTTTTCGGAACATATCAAAAAGGATTTATTGTTGTTTATTGTTTTGATACTAGTGATTTCTGGCATAAAACAACTTGAAACACAAGTTTCCAAAGCAGAGTTTTGTATGACTATAAATATTTAACTAAAATCTTAGTTTGGCAAGCTGGGGTTTCTGAAACTGAGGTTTCGGGTGACTGTGTAAACGTACTGTTAGCAAGTAACTGCAACTGTTGTTAATTGCTCTATGAATAATGCTTCCGCTATGTTGGCAGCTATTTCCTGTGCATTTGGTTTCAAAACAGGTGTTTAAATACACATCAGTATGCCAGTAAGTTAAATGGAAGCGTATTGAATATTGTAGAATATTTTTAAAAATAATTTTGTTATGTTACCATTTAGTAAATGAATTATATTGAAGGCGGCCAATGTAACACGCCATAGTAGTTTGTTTTTTATCCCTTGTTTACAAATTCCATCAATAGGCAAGTGCTTATGCATTTATTTAATGGAAGGCTATTTGTTCCATGTATAATCCTCCTCCCTTTTATGAACATAAAAATTAGAATATAAATGGTGGATTGTACTTGAGTAAACACTGTACATTGTTCTACTAGAAACATTTGTTTGCAGATGACCAATTTTCATTGTGTGCAGTTTGATCAGTTTGTTTGCCAAAATAAAATTATGTTAATTCTAAGATTCTTGAATTTTGCAAATTGTTGCTCTAAAAAATAGTGAACTTTTATTCAGTAGTGGTTTTCTAAGTTCGTACTACCTCCATATTATCCTATAATTGCTGCAGTTTATTGATAAATTAGGTATGTGTACAGTAGAACCAGTTCACCGTTATATAGTAGAAAGTGTTTTTCCTTCCATTTACATATTTTTACATTTGAAACTTTATTGTTAATACAGAATATTGTGAAATGCGCTTTTGTCCTTCTTGTTTTAAATATTTGATATTATTGTGGTAGTTGTAAGCTGGGTGGCCGTAGGTTGGAGTACTGACAACCGCTATTCGTTTGTCTTCAGGTGTGATGGTGATGGTTCATGGAGACAATAAAGGTCTGGTTCTTCCTCCAAGAGTTGCGTGCATCCAGGTACTGTATGAATGCTTTCTTGCTTGAGAGCACACACTCAAAATACTCATGTCAAAATAGAAGCAATTTTCACCTCTTTTTTTTTTTCTGTGGCATCAGTATGTATGCGTGTGTGTATATGTGTATATACAGTGAAACCTCGTTGAGTTCCCGTTTATGTTGATTTCTCGTATCAGTCTATTTTTTTGGATGGTCCCAACAAATATCCTATATAAACGATGTTTAAAAAAAAACCCGCATGCTTCGACCCTTAAATAATTAATTGACCTGCAACCATAGATCAGATATTCTGTCCGAAAACCAAAACTATCTTAAAAATGGTACTACCAAAATTCAGTAGCTCCAAGAGCAGGTAAACACACGCCCTAACCTCAAATGCTAGTGTACACAACTAGTCTTGAAACGTTGCAATTGTTAACTACTACGTAATTTATTTTTGATAATTCAATCACTATTTGTTTTAAATAACACGTTGAAAAACCAGTAAAACATAATAATTGCAGGCACTTCTTTGTTTCAAGTCGGCACACTAAAATTTGCTCAAATAAAATGTATGTATAATGAATGTGGTATGGACTAGAACCAAACATTAATAATGGACAGAACTGATTTGAACTTTACTCTTGTTCCACAAAGGAAACGTAATAATTTTTAGGTCAGTGCGGTAAATAACCATGTAAATTAAAAGCATTAAAGGGGCACAGTATGTTTTCGCGAATTACGTTAGTAACTTTTTTTAAGAGCAATGCAGTGATATCAACTGTCACACAAGATGGCGAGTGTTGTCAACTTAGCAGACTTTGCGTTTAATTTGGCGAAATTTAAAAACATTTAGTGGGCAACAGAATTTTTTGCGGAGTAAAATATAATTTTAAAAAATTAGATTTTTACGTGTCAAACTCAAAAAAGTGTTAAATTTGCGTCCACAAAAGAGTAAAAAATATAAAATGCAGCATTATTATGATGAAGCTATGTACTTTATTACTGTACTTATATTTTTAAAAAAATTTAGCGTGTTTTTATTTTAAATCATGGTTTTTAATAAATTTTGTTTGATTGTTGCCACTTTTGTTTTGCATTTGGCAGAAATTTTGTGAACTTTATGTAAACATTTGGCGGATTTTCGAAATTAAGTGCATTTCAATATTTTATAATACAATACTTATATTGAATGATAGAGATATGTTTTTTTCATCCAGTATTTAAGATATGCCCACTGTTCATTACAGGCAATCAACTCAATATACCCAAGGATGAAAATAAAATTTTTTTGAGGTTAGGTTTTACTTTTTGAGGCTACAGGTCCACATGTTGAGTTTTCCCGCATCCTGAGTTTTTTTCAGTAGGTCCCATGAAAAACGAATAATAGAGTTTTCACTGTATGGAATTATAAGAAAAGGATACAAATTAGTTTTACTTATGTGATACAAACTTCTTATTCACTGTATTCTATTATGACTAAAAGCATTCTATATAAACCAATTTTGCCGTCAGCCTACGTAAACTTGGTGCTATAATCTATCCGATACTATGTGCAGGGGTGACATGTACCCCCCTCTCCCTCCTGGCACCCTCGGCCTATCTGTTAGTCGGCAATACCACGCTGGTATCTGCTTCTTGCCTCCTTTCAAGCAGTCGTTGCAAAGAAGACTGAAAGTGGAAGTAGCTTGAATAAAGCGAAAGAATGTATGTGGAAAGCCAGCTCTAAAACCAAAAAAGCTGTTTTCTGGTTAAAAAAAGACATTGATCCTTATTGTGGAGTTAAGGCACAAAAGCCAGATCTACCTGCAGATTATTTCAATGTTCTGTGTAATGAGCTACTGGAAAGCCTTCAAAAAAGCAACGAAGCTGTGCATGAGATTGAAATGCACACTAGGGACCTCCTATATACTGGACAGTGGATGGAAGAAAGACTGAAGCGACTAACAGCATCAAATTTTGGCTATGTTTGTAGATGATTACCCGTCTACCAGCTGTGAAGGTTTAGTGAAGAAAATCCTCTACGCTAATCTCCAACACACATCATGCTGTGAAATACGGCAAAGAAAATCAGTACAGGGCTATTGAACTGGAAGAAACTGCACATGTAAAAATTCGTAAATGTGGGTTTTTTATTGATCCTGAATTACCGTATTTTGGTGCAACATCTTATGACTTGATAAATGAAGATGGCATTGTGGAAGTTAAATGTCCGGCTTCCGCAGAAATGTTGGGCCCTGAATCTGCTATTCTGCAATGGAAGGTAATGATTTAGAAAATTGGAAAAAATAAGAAAATTGCAGGGTAAACAAGTGCCATAAATATTAAGTTTAAGGCCAGCTGCATATTACCCAAAGGTTGTATTGCTTGTTTGCTGTGTGGACACCCAGTCCACCATTTGTGTGTTACGAAATGATAGAGCAAGATGACTATTTCTGGGCAAAAGAAATGTTGAAACAAGTTAACTTCATTCTACATCAAATGTCTGTTTCTAGAACTCGTGGACCTTCGACACACACTTTCAGTGCCAGTAACCCGGAACGTATTTTGAACTAAAAAATATAAAAAATAAAAAGAAGTCTAAATTGGCTAAAAGAATTCGTCCAAATTTATAACTTGTTTTATAATACAAAAACAAAGTGTAATGCAGTTTGTCAATGGACCATCATATCTACGGACGGATAACATTTCATAACACAAAATTTCTTGAAGACATTTTGAGCAGGTACAGCTGGACGTCACTGTATGTATATTTAGATCATTTTAAAACAAGAATGCATTAAAATCTTGTATAAGATTTCAAGTATCGGTCTTTAAAAAATCACTGCCTGTAACAGCATACATTTTGAAGTACAGTAAGTACTGACGCGACACTCGCTGTAAAATTGGCGATGAATTGGGGAAAGTAGTTCCAATTAGGAAAAGTAGTTTGCCTTACTTTTGGCACTGTATAATATTTCATCCCTTCTGTTGAGCCATATTTCCTCTGTTGTACTGTCACGGCAGCGCAGCTATTTGCTTGTACCAAGCATTTATTCATTTTCATGGCATTTGTTAAATAAAACCTACACCATTTCAGTGGGAATTTTGTAACTTTCTCCGGGAATAAAATGACTCACATCACTTGAAAGAGCTTATTGTACTTAGTTATTACAATTTGGTTGTTATTTGTTATTACATGTCCTGAGTAAATACAATGGACTTGTAAACATGATGATGTTTATGTTGGTGAGCGATAAGGATACGCAATGGGATGGCAGTATAAACTATGCAGAGTTTTCAAAAGCACTGACTTTACCATGATCTGCCTATAACTGTAAATAACACATCGTGGAAGAACATCACGCACATGATCACTTAAGAGTAGGGATGGGTCGGTTCGGTTCTTTGGTTCCAATTAATACCGGTTCTTGGGGTTTGACTCGGAACCAGTTCTAGGTTAGTAACAATTACTCGGTTCTTGGTTCTACACAGCAATGGCAAAACTCTGTTATCACAAAAATAACTACGGTATTTACTCATGTATAGCGCGCCCTTTTTTCCCTGTCATAAAGGAAAAAATGTCTGGGGTGCCTGCTATACATGGAAAAACAATTAAGGAGTGGTAGTCATAAACTGTTCCCAGATGTTTGGAGTGAAGTGAATGGGAACAGTCTGTTATCTCGTCTCTCCCTCTTACATCAACACTCCGCTCCCTTCTCTCTCTCTTTTTGTCTTAGCCCTCCCCCGTAAACAACACTGCTAGCAGATCGATACATTCCTCCAAGCCTTCTTTGTTTGGCAGGATGGCCTCAAGTGGGAATAAAAGAGGAAGAAGAGACTTTTTTTTATAGGTGTCACATTCCAGCATGGCAAAAAAAACATTGCCACTGCATAAAAGATGCAAAAAAAAGTGCTGCCTAGTAAATAAATTTAATACAAGTTTATCTGTATACATTAAAATTTATCTTCACACTTTTTTATTGTTCAATTCTTTCATAGGTTAAATAAAACATCTAATGAATTTTACCTGCATTGGTTTAATAAAGTTGCAAGCAAAAGGCAAGTATTCAAAATAGAACCGAATACTGGAATCAATATTTAAATTGTAGAATCTGCACCGGAACCGGAATCAACAGTTTTTGTTATTCGACCCATCCCTACTTAAGAGCAAACCATTTCTCTTTTTTTTACAGCTATTCAAAAAAATTTTAATGCTCTCCTTTGAACAACTACAGTTAGTTTTCAAAAATACTAGGGCAATGAAAAAAAAATTTAGGCCTATGTTGTTTTACTACTAATAAGTCTGATAAATTGTAGTTAAAAAAATGTGGTCTACAGTTTATTATTTTATATGGCCCATGTGTTTAATATAACTTAATGTTATATATTAACGCCTCAAAAACCCTGTGCATTTATCTGTCACAGGAGAAATATGCTACTGGTGTCTTCTCACATCTCTATATACATTATTCAGTCTGGAGACTCTTGTTTACAACATAAATAATGGTACTCTAAGGGAATAGTTTGTATACCATCTTCATATATAATTCGCTTGTCATCAGCGCAACACAATGGCAATTTATTTACGCTCGGTGTAAAGAAAATGATGTTGCGTACGTATTGTGTTCATTTTTATATGCACTGTTTTTAGTTCTTCAAATGCAGCTATGTACCGTATTTACCGCGTTGTAAGCAGACCTTTTTTATCAATTTGAATCTTTTGAAATTGCGCCTCGGCTTAGAATAGGGACAGACAATATTACATACAGTTTCAACCAAGTATTTATAAAACAAGCTGATAAAATGGACAGTTATATTTACCAGTACTGTTGCAGCTCTACTGCTACTACAATAAAGTGGTCCCAGTTCATAAAAACATGCTGTTTTTGTGACAAGCGTACCACCTCCGTATTGCTTGACTGGCCTGTCCTCTGAAAAGGTCCAAAGCTCATGACAGCAGTCATGGAGTGGTGTCTCAGTATTTGGCAGCTCCCTTTCTTCTTTGTCCTAAAACATATATAATATTAACAATAATTAATATTTACGATTACCTCCAAAAACAAACCGCGAACACGGCAAAACATAAAAAAAAAACTTTTGTAATGTTGGTTATATGCTGCACATTACTGCCGCCTAGCGAGCCTTGTGATCCGCTACAGTTGATGTCCTTTGCTCATCTAGCCTCCACCACAGCTGCTTAATAATAAGAAATTTCCTAGCTCTGTGTCCTCACTTAGATTGCCCATGCAAGGTTTCAAATTCTTTTTTTTTTTTTTTATAATAAAGTAATTTTATTATTCTATACCCAATGCCATTGTAGGGAGACCAAAACTGTGGATGGTTAGGTGTGGAGGAGTTTCCTAGGGTGAACACAGCTCCAGGGCCAAGAGTCACGCGCCTGGGCCTCGTCGCGGCTCCCATCTTAACCAAGTACAGTTCCTACAGTTTCTGCCTCAACGGAACGAACCGCCGACACTTCAACCTGGACTGCACTTGTCCAAAAGGGTCCTGACGAGACTCCATATTACAGCTGCACTGATGCCCAGTTGTGCATCCCTGGGTTCCCCTCGATCCCACCCCATCCACAATTACCACTCTCCTCTGTGACATTTTATTTTTTGATTTGAGTTTACTTTTTATTGAAGCAATCCCCATCCGCCTCCCCACGAGCGAGCGACATTTTCCAGCAACAAAACGAATCAGCCAGTCTGGGAATCATCCGCCCTGCCCACATAGAAGCAGATGAGGTCCACCACCACTTACCTTACCACTTACCTTTGAGCTGGTCCCTGGCAGGGATCCGACCAGGCCCGGACCCCACACTACCCCCTAAACCCTCATGTGAAGTCCCTCGGGTTTCCACTGCCTGAACAGATTACTAGTCCACTGCAGTTTTTGCCCCGGTACTCTCCCATAGACATTGGAGTGACCACGCGCACCTAGCCACAGCCCAAGGGCTCAATATACTAATCAATTTAAATTTCTTATTACCACCACTGTCAAGGGAACTTCTACTAGGTATCATTTGGAATTTTAAGGATTGCATGGGTTAAAAAGTCAACAATTATTTAGGACATCTACCAGGCTTGGGAATCAATGGGGTCCCACACTCAGATATTTTGAATGTGGGAAGGCGGCAGTTTGTCTAGGCATTTGTTTCATTAATAACCAACAATATTTTTCTATTCAACTTTGATCAACTCCTATTCTCAGTCTGGGAGTGGTGAGTAAATAATCTTAAACCAAAACAAACATTTAAAAAAATTATTTTATTTAGTTTTAGAATTATTCTCCTCTACCACCCGCTTCCGGTCCAACTTCCAAATCATCAGGGACATCATAATTTCCCTTCAGGCTCCTTCGCGTCTTCCCTTCTAAGAGCAGTAGAGGCATTTTTTCAACACTCAATTTTGACGTTATAAAATACAAAACATAAACCAATAGAACAGTAAACAAAATCCATAACAAAAAAAAGAATAATACAAATAGTCAATTATTTTTATTCAAACATTTATAACATAAACATTAAAAAAAATTTAAATAAAATGAGTTAATAAACATCCTCCACCATTACAACCCCCAATAACAAATAACGTAAATCCCCCCCCNTTTCCGAGCTCCTCTCATGTCACAATTCTCCCTAATACTTTGTTATATCATTATTTATTGTTTTAATTATTTCATATACTATGTAAAGTAACGATAACTGCCAATTTTCTTCTTTTGAATTTGGGGTTTATTTTTTTTTCTTCCCTGTTTCTTAAAATTTTACAAACGAACGTTACGTGGTATACATTGTAATTACGCAGTATTATTAATTTTCGGGATACGTGGTTCATTTTCTTTTGTTTAACAGGGCTTCATAATATTTTATTGATATTCAAAATTAAAGCCATGGTAGTTTGTTTATGCTGCGTCATCAGGTTTTGTTCGAGAAGTTTGATTATCTTTAACTGATGGCGCAGTTAAGCGGGCTACGCAGTTTTAGATAGAGTGGGAAGAGCGTGGCGACACATGCTAAGCCCATATTTGGTAACTGTTGGCGCACCCTAAGGCGGAAAAGTGGGGTGGGGGGTAGAGCAAAGTAATATACCAAGTGCCGCCCACCCACGTGGCAGATAACTGACAACGGCTGAGCAGTCACCGTTCGTTCCAGCAGTAGACTCGCTGAGGCCGCGTCGGACGTGGCGCATAACCCCCACACCGGTAAACTTGAACTTGCTAGATTATTTCTCAGCCAGTGTGAGAGGTTGCTGCCTCGGTTTTCTTCGAGCAATGAAAATTCTCATTAAGTAAATCAATTAACCACTGTGGCGCAGCTCTGTACTTGTCCGTTTAACTGTGATCCTGTTCGTACTTGGCATACGTGAAGATCATATGTGAGCTGTTCAATTGAATAATAAGTACAAGTATAGAACAAATAAACCGGAACTTGACTTCTTTATTTAATATTTAATTGATGCCTTTCTTTTTAAAGAGTTTCATGCTTCTACCCAACTGAGCAAACAGAGTGGTAACTTCCATACGGCAATAACAGCGTGGTGAATCGTTATAAATATGGGGGCCCTTAAACGCGATGAGCCACGTTACAACATCTTGAGTTCCTTCTTCGCATTGGCATAAATCATCCTCTATATTGTTGATATTTTTCAAGTACGATTTTAATTGCCTCATTTAACAATTTATTTTCATTAAAATACCATTCCTTTTATATTTTTAATATAAAAAAATTCAATTCAACCCACTGTCTTTTTCAAAATATTCTTTCTGCCATTCCCATACACTGTTTTTATATCATTCTTTTTTGCTTTCTTTTATTCCAATTGGGCAATTTGTATCATTTTTTTCAATCCAAGTTATTCCATCTTCTAAAAGTCTTCTGTATCTGTCACCTTAGTATCTTATTTCTTTGTCTGAATTTTTAAGTTTGTGTAATAAATTCCTATATTTTATACTATATTCAATTGGTATTATTTTCCTGACTCTGATTACTGATACAAATGAAGTTGGTGTCAAATTCATTTCATTAATGTTGTCATAATATACCTTTGTTCTGCCCATAAACCTTTTAACATGGGATTTTTCCAATCGTTCTTCATAACATGTGCTAGCATATTTAATTATATTTAAAAATAGTGCTTTATAAATAATAATTTAGTTTTTATAGCTATACTGTTATATGTCCTATATAAGCTGTTTCGACCTTAAAATAATTACTTCCACTTTTTTAGTTATATATTTTATAGGTGGTAGAAATTAACTTACCTAGTTTTATTCTTAAAAAAAATTTTTATTTTTTTTAAATTGTATTTTAACAGTTAGTGGTCTTTGACTTAATCCCCCTTTTAACATTATTGATATTGTCTTTTCTTTTGATAATTTTAAGTTTTTCTGCTCCATCTATTGTAATGTTTTTCCCATTATTTTCTGTGATTTTATTTCTAATTCATTTCTAGTGTCTCGTATTAAAACAATATAATCATCTGCAAATGCTATAATTTTACAAATATCTTATGAAAAAAATTTTTAGGTAATCATTTATACCTTAATTTCAAAGTGTTGGGCCCCAAACTGATCCCTGTGGACAGCCCGCCACCTCAAAGCAAGGACCTTTAGACTGTACATACCTCAGATTCCATTGATGCCAGGGCAGGTCGCACAGGCTTGCTACCGCCACCTGTAAGAATGCATGCGGCATACCACCCCCTTTGTTTTTGGCGCTTGACGCTTGCTGTCTTACCAATCTTCCCACCACTGGCCACTGCGCATCCAGGCTGTACCATCGGTAACCTTCGCCTCTCTTCTCTGGCCGCAGGCCGGGTTTCGTGGCAGTTTCTCTCGGCTTTAGTCACAGAATGTCTCTGCCTGAGCACCTTCCAATGTCAGCTCTCATAGCCTTAGCTTTATAGTCTGTTCACTCATGTATGTGTACCTTTAGTCTCTGGGGTTGCACTAACGACGTTGCCAACCTAGGTACTGCCCTTTCTGGCCTTGAAAAGGGAACAGGCTGAATATATGTGTGGTGTTTGTTTACCAGTAAACCAGACATATTTAGACTTGGATTGCATTTTTCATTTAGCTCGTTATTGTTTTAAATGCCCCATTCCTTGTTTTATTCCCTTTTTGATCATGCATACTAGACTATGAGCAGTAGGCACAAGCCACCTCCCATCCCCTTCCTCTTCTACCTATGCTCTTCAGACAGTAAAGAAGTGAGTATTTCACTTTGTGCTATTGGTTGGAGTATGGCAGTAATCCCGACTCGTCAGTCGACACCAGAGTGAAATGCATAGCTGCTTTAATCACAATCTATGGTGTACTTGATGTGCCAGTGAAAAATAACCTTCCCTACCTGAGTACTCTCAGAAAGCCAACAGTAGTGGTTATTAGAGATGCAATCCATAAACCTTCCCAAGGGGACTCCGTGTGCTGGTGGTCACCTCGCCCTATCTGATAACCTGGGAATGGCGACAAATGTTGCAAGGGCATTGCACTACGAGGGAAATCACTGCTGTCTGGGAGGCCGCCCAGACTTTCCTCCTGTTTCAGGTATCACCTTGATTGTTTGTGTTCTTAAAGTGTGTTCCAAACCCCTGACCGGTCACCCTTTAGAACCACTCTTTCTTTTGTCCATGTGCTGCGCAACCGGACTGGGTGGCTGAAGGCAGTCAAGCAGGCCTTGGCCTTAATCAGGGTGCTTGTGGAGTTAGTGCATAGGCCCATCAGATTGTATTCGTTATTGCTTAAGGAAACTACGTGACTGAGAGGCTCCGCCATCAACCAATGACCTCTGCCAGTTTCAAATGTGAGGTGGGAGCTGCTTTGATGTTCCAAGAGCTCTATCTCCTCTTCACCAATATGCCATCCTGAAGGACCATGTCTGATCACCACTGGGAAGATAGTTGACTGGCTGGTGCCACCTATTGGCTGCTCCACCACTGAAATTTTCACCCCAGCCCAAACACAGACTCAACCTGTGATACGCCCAGTCCCGCCTTGAGCTCAGAGTGCCATAGTAATTGCATACATTTTTGGCAGTAGGGACAAGTCTACACCACATACTCAAGTGGGGGACTAAGCAGGTTTTTTTAAAATACAAAATGGTTTTATAGGAAATTTTGTAGTTGACTTGGATATTAGCAATAAGTACATTCCGACTTACTAAATATTGTATGTTAAGTTTGAGGTTAGGTTTCTTTAGAAATATATGTAGTGCAATTCATAGTCAATAGTAGGTATAAGCTGCTTGCAAGCAGAAACAAGTTCTATGTACATCAATTTTGAAAATTCTTCAGAACATTTCCTACTGGAAATGAGAGGTATGGAATACATATATATCTGTGTGTGTGTCTGTCTGTCCTTTTGTCTTCCTGCGTGATAAAAGTAAGTATGTTTGTTGTGTAGGTGGTGGTGGTGCCATGTGGTATCACAGTCAGCTTGAAAGAGAACGAGCGCAAGGCTCTGCAAACTGCGTGTGAGGAACTCGAAACTGAGTTGAGGGCAGCAGGGGTCAAGGTTAAAGGCGACTACCGGGACAACTACTCTCCTGGCTGGAAGTTTAACCACTGGGAAGTTAAGGTGAGCTCGTTCACAGTCCTCTCACTATGACACAAAAAAATTCACACAAAACAGTTTAAGGTTGAAAATATGTTATATGCCTGAAAACCACATCTTCATGGGAGAGAACCTTGTTACTAGTTTTTATTTTCTTGTAACATAAATGTTGCTTCTATTGTAATGTTAGCAGCCATTCAAAAGAATAAAGTAAAAAGTTGAGGTATCATTTGTTAAAAAAATTCAGACATAAAAGAAAGAAATATTCATCTTCTCAGATAGGCTAATTTTCATTACTTAAGTTAAAAAAGTCCCTGATTTCAGTCACATGTAACGTTTGGTGTGAAGCAGTATATTTCTTACCAAGATACACACAACACAGAAATTGTTTAAACTTGCAAACATCAAGGTTGTGCAGCTTGAGCCTGTTACTGGTTCTGGCTCTAATGTGCTGGTATTGTTAGTTGTTGACGTGGACGACGAAGTTAAAGTATCCTCTGTCTCCATCTGTTATGTCTAGTGCGGTTGAGATGGAGGGCTCGGTTCTATCTAAACAGGACTTGGCGTTCAAGAGACCTGATGTACCGGCCTCTGGGCTTCTATTACATGATTGGGATTTTTGCAAGGGGAAGGAGACACATTTGAACTACTACATTTTTGTCCCTCAGGTGTACTTGGATCCAATGTTCTCTTTCGTTCAGTTGATGAAGGTAGTGTGTTCTTTGTTCCCAATTTCTCAAGTGTGTCAGAGCTTCTATTAACAATGTTTGGCGAGTCTGGCTGTGTGATAAGATTGTTCAAGCTTAAAAAGATGTTGTTTAGTTGGGGTTTTTTTGTACGACTCGGAAGTGACTGGTGTCTTTAACGGTTCTTGTTGATGATGAATGTGATGAGGCAATATCGTCTTGTGTAGTGACCCCATTTGCATTTATGCCTGTCGCCGTTGTATTGGTTGACATTGCAACCTTACAATGTATCTCCGCGACACAGTTCGAAATCGCACCCCTGTCGAGAGCGTCAGATAAGGAATGTCGTTCATGTGATCTACATGGTCTGTCTTAAGTAGCATGATATTGAAATGAGTCTTCTAAAAATCTTTGTATTAGTGGTGTATGAATAACAGACCTACCTTCGTTGCTTTCTTCAGAGATGAGCATCACCACACTTGGAGCAGGAGAAACAGGTGTAATTAGTATATCTTCAACTTATTCGTATTCCGAAGGTGTATCGCACTCAGGTGAAGGTATATTTACCATGTTAGGACACTTGTAACCTGATGTGTGGCTATAAAGGCACTGGCACCAGTGCGCTACACCATGCTTGCACCCACGATGGACCGTAATCTTTATCGCAGGCACTGCATTGGACTTTACATCTCGTGCAGCAGTTCCACGTGCAGTGTTGCCACAACTTCTCCTGCAGTAGTTTTCAGGTGTGAGCCGAGTGGGCTTCGTTTTTGGAACTGTTCAGATCTATTGTTAATCAGGATGAATCACTAGGCAATGTGCAGAAGCTGCATTATTTAATGGGTTGCTTGAAAGACGAACCTAGAGAGCTGGTAAGTAACCTGCCACTTACCAATGACAATTACGATGTTATTTGGGCATTGCGTGAAAAATGGTACTAGAACAGACGCTGTGTCTTGTAAATCAGCAGACTCATCACATTTTTGTTTAAACAACCCTGTCTCACTTTTTCCTAGGAGGGTTGTCACATGTCCTTTGAGACGGCCAGTCTGTGTTCATATCCCCTTCGGGGCACATGTCGTGCACGTGATGATTTGAAGTCGATACAAAAAAAGTGTAAATACGTGTTGTACATCAAATCAAAATATATCTAACCAATTGCAAGTTAAAAATAAATGTATTCAAATGAGTAAATTCCATAATAAAGAATGAAGTAAACAATGGGCGAGTTTTTGTGGCTGAATTGATAACAAACTGGTTACACGCATTAGTAATTAAAGTTTACATTTACAAGTCTGTGCGAAAATACACAGATAAACAAGTCATTCCATGAAACAAATTAATTAATAAACAATAAATCTGCCCAGCCATAGAAGCTGTATAGTATGTCAAAAAATACTCTGTGTGAAAATACACTAGAACAGTTACAAAAACAACCATTTCTGGTTACCAAACAGTGTTAAACCACATTCCAACTATGGTAGCAAAACGCAGCACACACTAGAAAACTTTTTACAGAGCTTTTACAAGGAACAGAGTAACCACGAGTGCCATTTCACTGAGTTTACAGAATGTGCTTTCGATTCAGGGGCAAAATTTCACCTATTATTTATAACATACTTTAATGTTGAATATTTATGCGCCAATTACAACAGTTGGTTAGTTAATTACATATTGGCTAAATGTTTACAAATAATTGAAATTATTTAGGAACTCTTTGATGCTGCATGTTCTTTGGTGGTTTGTGATTAGTTCTAACGAAGTGTTATGAGCCAGGTATTGTAAATAGCTTTTCGTATTTCACTGTAAATACCGCTGCGGCTTCCACGACTGTCACAAACTGCAAATTCATTGTAGACCAGGCTTTACTGATCATGTTAACGAGTCGTTTTTACGAATTTTTTTTATTTCATGTGGTGGCAAATCAATGATCATTAGATCCCAGTGAGGTTGTTTACACTGGTATGTAACTGAATAACCCTTTTATAAACGTGATAAAAACCAGAATTATAAAGAAAATCATTACGCACACACTTATTTTCGCTGTAGATTTTGGAAATAGGACATATTTCTTCTTTCTTTTTGTTTGCAGCTAAAGAAATGGGCATGTCAATGTTGTTCATTACCATAACAAAAACGTCTTTGTATTGCTTTTATTTGCATACCTTACGGCTCTGTATGATGAACTTGTAATATTTTTTTTAATTCCGAGGCAATTATAGCATCTTATTATTGCAAACACATTTCAAAGTTTACCATTGAGGGGAGCATGAGACAGTGATAGTAAACATTAACAATACCAACATGGCATCACGTCGAGCTGTGGTGGAACGCAAACTAATAGCACTGGTAGTATTGCAAGCTGGTTGCAAGAGTTAACAATGAAACGTTTGCATTTACAGAGAATTTCATTTACTTCAACTTAGGGTAAACAAATTCTGTTACTGTTTCAGGTTGCGGAAGCAATAAATTGCAAACACGTGCAAATAGTTTGCAGTGTGTTAGCAAATAGTACTGCAACTGCATGCACGGAAACTCAGCGTTTGCATAATCTGCTTCCAATTTAACAGAGAAAAGATGCTTATGAAGACTATAATAATTAAATTAATTTAATGCAATTAAATAATTCAAAAGTAAAGGTAAATAACATTTTCAAGCAAGATATATAAATAAGCTTATCATAACGACACCTAGGTAAAGAACCACAAATTCAAATAAACAAAAATAATATAATTTACAAGACAAAAACATAATAGGAAGTAAATCACTATAATTAGCAGGAAAACCATGATGATATTCAGATTACCCAGACATATTTATATCACAAAATATTATTTCATCAATAAGAGCTCTTATCTCAACAGTAAGAAAAATAATGGCTTCACACGTCACAAACAATGATGATCGCAGAAAATAAATTTGCAACACCACAGAAATAGTTTTCTTTTCTGATAAAGCATTAATTTTTATTGCAAGGGACTTTGAGATATTTTCTGACAGCTAAAATGTATATATTCTTCCCTACGCCCATAATGCCTGCACATTATCATAGTTTTGTCACATTGCCTGTCTCATATCTTCATCATACTTCACACAAAAATCATCTATGTGTGTGTGAGAGAGAGAGACACACACACACACATTATTTATTAATGGTTACATTTTGCAGCATACTTTTCAAATTCAATATGAGCAGTTATCTTGTGAAAATTATCTACTGCACTTGAAGATGCAAGTTTTATTCATATGGGAACTGTGTGTTGTATGCTCAGTGAAATTATATTTATTTATGTTACATATAACTGAAATAAAGTGTTTACTGGTAGCTATTCAACTTTGGATCTATTCGCATATTATTTGAAAATATACTATTTGATTCAAAAATATTTGAACATCAAAAACTACTATCTCTCCAGGCCAGCTAGATGTTGGCTTCTGAACGATTGGGCATCTTCTGTAATATGACTTTAACTTTTACAATAACAAGATCAAGGAGCAACTACTTGAAAATTATTTTCCACGTGCATTTATTTTTTATGTCCTTTGTAGAAAAGTGATTCTACTTTAATTATATTAATTTCTTTTTTTACAATGTGGTTATTTGGAGTTGTGGCTATATGCTTGTAGTGGGAAAGTGGTGTAGCATGTGTGGTTTTTGCAGGGTGTGCCAGTTAGGGTTGAGCTGGGCCCCAAAGATCTAAAGCAGCAGCAGCTGGTGGCTGTGCGGCGGGACACGGGTGACAAGGTCACCCTGAAGAGGGCTACAGCAGTGCAGGGCCTTTCCTCTCTGCTTGACTCCATCCATGAGGCGCTGCTGGCACGAGCCACTCGTGACATGGAGTCCCACATCAAGCTCACCAAGGACTGGACAACGTTCCCCAACCTGCTTGATGATAAGAACATAATTTTGGCACCTTTCTGTGGGGAACCTGCATGTGAGGAGCGTATCAAGAAGGAGAGTGCAAGGTATGTGGATATATGGTTGTCCTATGCCTCCTGGTTCCTTGACCTTGAGTTTACAGTCATTCCCAGTTATTACTACAGTAAAATACTCTTAAAAGTTTTCTTCTTAATCAGCTTTAATTAAGTTTCATTTTGTCAATTACTAATATACGTTTTTAACAGGGTTTTGTTATTTGAAGTTTGTATTATTTTTTTGAATTTTATGCAAACTGATGCAGGAGAAAAATTCTGATGCATATACAAGTTTTTAGATCTACATGAACAGTATTGTCTTCGTGGTAGCTGTTAGTACCTATTCCGATTTATATCAAATTTTGTACTAGTTGGTTTTAAGAAAGTCACTGATATTTGTAGCACATTTTTCATTTTAGTTAATAATTATAAATTTGCAATCCTTAATTTATCAGTGTGTCCAACAATCGAGAAAAGCAGGAAATGTGCAGAATTTGAAATGCTGCTGGAAATATCCAGGAAATGTGTGAGAATTTTTCGAAATTGCAAAAAATTTTCTGGTTTATGAAATATACTAGCGTTGTTACGATACTTAACCTTTTTTTAATGTATCTGTATCGGGTATGGTATTGGTTATAGAGAATACAATCAGGTTATAACTTTCTTTAGAAAAAATTATATGGTGTGGTTGTACGTTTTACAATATTGATCATCCCTGCCGTTTATGGAATCTTAAACCAACAAAAAGACCTGGATTTAATGGCGAACATCACAGATTTTCTATCATGTACGTACATCTGTTTACTAATAAATGGCTGGAGTTACATCTGTTTACTAATAAATGGCTGGAGTTCGTAGATAAATATATATCATGACGCAAGTGGAGAATTTTCATTTCACTGTGCTCTGGGTGGCTATATTGCGAACTACAATTGATACCATTTTGAATATTTACGTTGACCTCTTGCAGCTGCACTGAGAAATTCTGTAACCACCAATGTGTTCTCTAATCTTGCACGTATATGGTTTTTTTTCTTCTTATTATTATTGTTTGGCATGAAAAACAGAACTACGCCAAAGTGAAATGTATGCTTTATACTTAAACAAACATATTGTGAGCTGTTTGAAAATATTTTAAAAATAACTTTTACTGCATGAAATAAATATTGCAGCCTGTAACTGTTGTAAAGTATTTATGTTCCAGAGGGCTTATTGCAATAAGATGCGCATAAAATCATAAAGAAATCAGAGGAACAATACATTACTACGAACGAAAAGACACAGGGTTGATAAAAGTTAAAAGCTGGCATATGCAATTACCGTCTCTATGGACTATTGGTAAAACTTTTTAAGTCTGCGTCTGTGGTCATTAAATACTTGACTCAAGCGGACACGAGACTGCAGAAAATACTGAGCACGGAACATTCATATGTGCGTAACATATTTGACAATCTGAGCATAATCCTGATTGTTTTTTGTTTGTCGTGTTTTTTACGCGTGCAATGCATTTTTTGGCACCCATGAACTCTTACGTACTGTGTTAAAATGTCTTAGTGTGTGGAAATACTTGCGTGGGGAACGCTGTGAGTCCAAAGGAAAAGTTGGGGACAATAGCTGGTCCCGCCACTTACTCAACTCCTCCCAAGGAGGATCAAGGGACCCTCTCCACAAGTCACTAAAGACCCAAGCACCATCAATCGTGAGGCATATCTTGCGGCGCCAGTCAATTGATAGGACTGTAGGGGTTAACCCCAAAGCACTGACCATAGGAAAAGTCAGTTCCTTCCCGGATGAACCACGCCATAGTCTGTCCTGTCCCATGCTGATATGTCACTGTACTTACGACCAAGTCTGCAACTACATGACACGCACTGAATCCACTAAAATAGTAATTCTATACTCTTCTATTGTTTTATTCCCTAAGAGTAGTATAACATTTCTGTTTGTGCATAGTTGTGTACTCACAGCTATTCCATTGTGCCATCACTGGGCGGGCCAGAATAGGGATAACATAATCCACAGTGCCCAAGCTACTCGCTCCGGTGAGCCAGGGAGATGCCGCCAGGGTTCAAATTTGTCTGCCCATACAGCACTAAAATACCTCGTTTAGGAGACTCGATTTTCCTAGTCTCTAGAGGGATACTGAGCCAGTCCACCATCACCACATTGCCAAATGGCATCAAGTTATTTCTTGGTGCCCAATGTGGGGCATCACGAAACTTTGACTCAAGCTACTGAAACCATGGAACACCCCGAGAAGAGCCTCGCTGTCGATAATCGCCGCCCCACCTATACCATGAACACTTCAGAGAGTATCAAAAACTCAGTGGCGTCCAAAACCCAGGCAGTGTCTGTACTATAGCGACCGAGAATAGCCAGAATGTCCCACCGAATTAGGATAATGCCGTTCCCGCATGCCGAGCTGCACCGGAGGTGAAACCCTGACCATCCAATGTGCACAAAGTGGCAATAAATACCACTACCTTTGCTTGGTATGGAAGCAAAGAGAGAAAGAAACGAACCGTTTAGAATTCCACTGCCCCAGATGCCAGGGAAGGCAGGCTCACTGCGACTCAGCTCAATGTGCCGGGAAGGACTCTGCAGAGTCCCTTGTAATGACTGCCATTGCATTTACCATTTTAAGAGCCTCGGCTGGCCTCATAAAGCCAGAGATATGGAAGGGCTATCTTATAGCTGCACCTTATGTCGTACCGTCCACAGAAACATATGAGTGTATATCCAGCCACCGCGAGAAGCAAGGCCAACAGGTGAAGAGATACTGACTATCTCTGTATACGCCATAAACCTCAGGCGAACGTGCAACAATTTGTGGAGGATTGCACAGCCGAATTAACATATACAAAGCTCCCAAAAGTGCTGTTGATCGTAAAAGCCAAAGCCCAGCTGGATGGTAAGTTCCGCCATTGGTGGAATCGCTACGGTGAATTTGTCACACATTGGGATCAGTTCGTGGAGAGACTAGTCACACATTTTGCCGGCAAAATCGTGCTGTCACAACTGACTGAAGAGCTGTACAGCCAATACCATAGGTGAAGAGGCGGACATTTTTATCGGCGCAAGGTGCTGCTACTTTGTGTACAGCCAGCTCAATCCGAAGAAGCCAACGTAGAGATGATCATGTTGCGGTTTCTCCCAGAAATCAAACCCTTTCTACAAAACCTACCCATGCAGGGGATTAGAGGAATTAGTTGCACATGCTCGGGGTCAGAGAACCAGACGTAGCCGAGGAGAAACAGGTTGCTCTCCCTGCCAGACCCACAGTAGTTGTGCTGCAGTGCAGTAAAGAAACAGGATGAAAAGTGCAAGATGCAGTGCCCCCTCCCCTCCACTTCTGAGCTTGGTTAGGTGTTGCTACTGCCCAGCCTGCACTTTCAACATGACTGCCCAGTGCTCTAAGGCAGGTGTCGAGAAAACGATGACCAAATTAGCGCAAAGCTTAAGGACCTTGACCAGACAAAGCCGAAGCCGAGCAATGGAATACAGAAACCAGCGGGAAATGCTGTAGCCGGGGAAAACTTGGCGAAGCTTGTCAGGTCCCAGGGATTTTGGTATTCCAAGGAGGGAGGAACAGGGAACCACCTCATTACAATAAAAACAGACGGCTGCAAAATCCTGACTACGCTAGACGCTGTGTCTGATGCAAACTTAATCAGCCAGTCAGCCCTACCGAAACACCACCAAGCCATTAGGCTAATGAAAATCACTGGAGCCGCGAAAAAGGCCTTGGAAGGGGCAATAGAAAGAGCGATCTCACTAGCAATCCAAGTCGGAGGAGGTGCAATCCCCGCCAAGTTCTATGTAGCCTACGGATTAAGAGAAACCATTATTTTGTGACATCTTGGCTAGCTAAGCAACAAGCTATCATTGACTGCCAGAAGGGGAAATTCTATCTAGAGACAGAAAAGAGCCAGAAGCAATCAAAGTGTGACAGAACATAAAGGGCACGAACTGAAATGTAATCTTGCAGGAACTAACTTTTGAAATCTAACACTACTCTAGCCGACTCAATGAGTTCCCTGGCGCACTATCCCGCACACTTGATAAGAACAGGATGAAGCCAGAGGTAAATGATTGGGAGCACATGCGGCCTCAGGAACGTTTAGCAACAAAGTACCCCAAAAGTGTGCTTACTGTACAGCCACCCAAAATGCAGCTAGACATGAGAAATTCACTCGTTTTCAGCAAAACGACCCAGAGATATGGAACATACTAGAAAGGCACTCTAACCAGCTCAAACTGGAACAAGGGTGGTGTATGGACCCGCCCTAACGCATGCACAGAAGACTGGAAGCTGTGTATTCTGCCCACATTACGGCAAGACCTACCGTATTTTATCGCATATAAGTCGCCTGCGTATATAGGTCGCACCATTATTTTCAAAGGGTGTTTAAAAAAATAATAATATTTATCGTTTATAGGTTGCGCTCATCGTTGTTGTAAATTCTGTACAACGCGGCTTGCGCCATGGGTGGCTGATGCACGCGACCTTGGCGAAGGTCGTGTGGCAGCTGTGTCCTTGCAAGCAAGCGGTGTTGCCAAGCGTACAGAGCAGACACAGTGCGCCGCAAGTTTGTTGGACGTAGTTCGTCTGGAATGTTCTGATATAGCGCTCGAGATGCAGTCTTGACAGCCGGAGTTTATATATTTATTGGAAAAGAGAAATAACTTATAAAATTTAATTTAATTTGAAGTAATATTTTTACAACGAAAATGTTATTGAGCTTTCTTTTTATATATTTCAAGTATTTCTCACGATTTATGTTAAAAGCAAAAACCTAACCAATAATTCTGCAGTTTATCTTTGTAAGTTTTAAATAAACGTGCAAAATATAGAAAGGCATTTGAATATTTCTGTTATGTAATTCCCTTCGCAATCCTTAACAGAAAAAAAATATTTTTAAAGAATCAAGAGGAATAGATTCTTGCTCAATAACTGATAATCAATTATTTTCGATAGCTTTCTTTGGAATATAAGATATAGCAGCACATTAGCGTTGGTTCTTGAGTACCAAATGCTAGCCGTGACTAACACGTCGTTCTCTTATATCATCTTTGCGCCGCATGTAGTGTTGTTTTGATGTGTTGGCAGGGAAGAAGTGCAACAGTTTCTTGATGGTAAAGCGATGTACCTACACCGCAGGTTTCAAAATGAAAGTGATTTTGTTCGCTGAAGAGTTTGGAAATAGGGCCGCGGGCCGTGTATTCAAAGTAAAATTGCGGGGCTGGAGGAATTTTTCTCACTTATAAGTCACACCCCAAGTTTTCAATAAAAAATTTTTAATAAAATGTGCAACTTATATGCGATAAAATACGGTATACTATTACTTTCATAAGTAACACTGTGCCGATCATCCAGGGGCTGCCAAAACCCTTACGAATACGAAACTTTGTCAGGTTCAATTGGATGGAGTGAACAAGTATATACGAGAACACGCAAGCCAATATCTGCAGAATGCCCCTACCAAACCCCATGAGGCAGGATGCCACTACCAAAGCCCACGGGGCAGAAAGTACCAAAGGCATTTCACATTGACCCAAGATGGCTTGGAATACAACAGCAGCAGACCTGATGAGACTATACCCCAGATCGCACAAAGGGGCGGTATCTGTTAGTCTTGATGACCTCTTTTCAAGGTGGGTGGATGTGTACCCCCTACCTAATGCTGAAGTCGCAATCATAATCCAAAAGTTGGAAGAGGAATATTTCCCGTCCTGGGGTTTCCCGAAAAGTTTATCAAGGGATAATGGAACCCAATTCATGGGAAAGGAGTGGAAGTCGCATGGCAATGCTTTGGAGTTGAACACTCAACGACTCAGAGTTACCATCGTTAGGGCAACCCAACCTATTGCGAAAACCAGGAGGTAAAGAAAACCTCAGGGCAAGAATGGGAGAAGATTCCCAAAATTGGGACTGCTGCATCCTGTACATATTGTTCATGTTAAGCGAATGGCAGACTGTTGCAATTGGTGCCTCTCCTAGCGAACTGTTCCTTGGACACCCCCTGCCATGTCCCAAGGGTTGGGAATGGGGTGCAGATCTGGTAAAAATATCTATGGCAGAACACATACGCCGAAACAACGTAAAGATGGTAGAAAAAGCCAGCAAAGCCCAACAACAATATGTTGCCCACAAATACAGCATGCAGGATAGCCAGAAGCCGTCCAACCTACAAGCCGCCGATACCGTGCTTGTCTGTAGCCAGCCCCTAAGCAACAAAGCAGTGAAGTTCCACGCTGGGGAGGGGTCGCAGTGGTGTAGTGGTTAAGACTACTGGCCTCCCACGTAGGCAAACCGGGTTTGATTCCAGGCAGGTTCGCTCTTGGATTTTCGCATGTGGGAATCGTGCTGAACGATGCTGCTGGTCGGCGGGTTTTCTCGCTTCACGCTCATTGGCTGTCAAAATCTCAATGTTAAGAGCTGCCCAAATCTTTTCACTCACTCCACGCCAGGTTTTATCCGAAGTGGGAAGGCCACACACTGTACTGGAATGGCATGGTAATATCCTGTGGCTAGAAGACATATGGGAGAACATCAGGAAAGCGCAAGTCGCACATGCGAAACAACATAGTCCGCCTGACAACATGCATGAGCACCCACAAGCCAACCCATCAACAGCTCTTACGCAACCTGACAGTGACATTGGTCCGGTGAAAGTACAGCGTGACACAGCGGCCACGAACGGAACCACCGGACCGCACGGCACGAGTGCCAGGAGGCGCCACCACACCGGACCTGCCGCCACTCCAGGCGGA
>NQII01000573.1:477827-532437 GCA_002778355.1 Clitarchus hookeri
GAGCTGAGCCACCGCCACCGCCAGTCCAGCTGCGAAGGAAGGATGACAGCACCCCACCGCTAGCTGTGCCTACCGGCATGCCACCTGTAGCCCAGTTGAATCTAGATGCAGATGATTTCTGCCTGGCCATCTCCGCCCAGCAGAGAGCAGCCTCAGAGAACGACATACCGTGGTGTGCGTACTGTCACAACATCGCCAAATACCTTGGTGACCGATAGCAGCAGTGGAGACACCATGGTGTCCCTACCCTGCCTTCAGATGACCTGAAAGACTGTGTTTAGGGGCATGGCACTCCTACAGCCTGCTTTGAGAACCAGAACATTTCTAAAAACAAATCCCCACCACCACAAGTGAAAAAACACAAGTATTAATAAAGCATCTGTATACATGTATACATAATATCTTCCCAGATATGTGTGTCCCAGTCAGATTCTATTTTACTCACTGTTTGGTAATGTGTATTTTCAGTTAAATCTTTGTTCTGTATAATGGGCTTCACAGAAAATTGTTAAAATCAGGCACTCATAAATATTTTTAAAGATTATACTAGAATGTCCAAGTCCAATTTTAACCAAGTGCACACACATCACTAGTGTGGTTGAATTGGTTTCTTACTTGCAGTGTGTTTCTGGGTTACTAAAATTTCTTTAGTATGTGTGCTTGTTTGCTTAACCAGCTTTTGAAAGTCAACCTTGCATACAGAAGTAAAGGAGTTAACGTATTTGCCAACTTACAAGACTATTTTTGCCAATTGCACCATGTAAATAATTGCTATAAAAAAAATTACATATAATTTTTTTGGCCTCTTGGGACAAAGCACCCTGCCAAGTGTGTCCAGTGTTTGGTTACTTGAAAGATAGCATTTCACTTATGACCTACCAGCCACACTTAACAGTAGCTTAGGCTATTTATATTTAGTGCTTAATTACCTTACCACTGTTTTTTCATGGCCCAAGCACTAGAACCATCTTGTGTAATATATTTTCACTGCAAAAGACTTTACCAAAATAGGCTCCAACGTAACTTTGAAGTGTCTTGTGTACTTGTAGAAGTTGCTTTCACCGAAGTTGCAGGCCCATTAATTTCCTCTTGGTGCCAAGCTTAGGTAGGTTATATACTCTGGCTGTAAATTATTTCACTTAGCTGGTTTATGTGTTCTAGGTGCGGAATGTAAATAGCTGTGTGCTGTTTTCCCATAATAGTAACCAGCCTTCAAGTATAATAATGTGCCATTCGGTCAAGTAGGTCGCATACCTATGAATTTTAAATACTTACCTGTATTCACCATAAAAGTTCTTAGACTAGTTAAAAATATTTATGGTTTTGTAGTAGTGATGGATTGAGTCTCGAAAACTTGAGTCAAGTCAAACTAACAAAGGTTGACTCGTCATTCGAGTTAAGTTTTTTCTCAGCAGGCATTGAGCTACTGAACGTGTAAGTCAAATCATTGTGTTTTTAGGTTATTTACAAACAGTTGCACCTAACATTCGCTTTTTGTGACACTTGAATCAATAGTGTTGCTAAACCACAAAATTTGCGATGTGATAACAACTCTGCTACACGTGTTGACACTCAGTTTTTGTTTGTGATGTTCGGCAGCGATAAAAGCAGATGATTCATGACACACTGCTTCCTCTCTCTTGCTGCCCGAGTAGCGGCGCCGTTGTGGCGGGCGACCGATAAATATTAAGGTCGACAGGTACAGTCTCAACATGACACAAATACATTCAACCATAGAACGTATTTAAACATGAAAAGTCTATTTATTTCATGGTACATTACATCTTCAGCATAGGTGTGGTACACTTGCCATTATTTTTCTCGTAATTACAATTTTAAAAACGTGTGTATATAAAAAAAGAACTATTAACAATAACTTTTCATGTGAATTGCTTGTCCGCTCACCCGGCAGCATACTGACAGACCAGCCTGACAGGTACTGTCCCACTCCATCTCTGTAATTGTTATCTTGTTTTTCTTATATCAGTATCAAGTAGCTTCCATTACCGTTCCTTTTCTACCTACCCTAGTCATTCTGTTAGTGGGAGGGAAAAGGCTGCACTGTGAATCACTTAGGAACCATCTTGTTGATAGAAACTAGCCCAAACTTTTTTTGAAGCCCTGCTAAAGTTCTACTTCCATGATATTCCTCCGCCTCATGAAAACCAAGCTTATCCTAGCCTAGAAAATTACACTGAGGGGATAATGCACTTTGCATTTGTACACACTCAGTGTAATATTTTGTATAAGAACTATTTCTTACAAGACACTACCAACTCACCTATTTTCTTCCTATTTTTATTCATTATAATTATAAATGAAATATTAAAATTTACGGATAAAATATAATTAAAATGTAAGTTCAACCAAAAATAAGATATTTTTCTTAACATTAACACAACACAAGAATAAAATGCTTGTGATGACATATTTTAGAAATAACCAATAATGTTATACATGGGGTGATTTTTCACAGGTTTTCAAAGTATCAAGAAACTGCAAATAGATTATATCAAGGGCAGGCGTTATACCAGTGTGCATAGGTACACATTTACATTTATTGTGCACACTCGATTTTAACTCAAAAATTTAATGCTGAACTCAACTTGACTCGAGTTTCATACAACTTGACTACTCGAAGCTGTAAACATCAAACTTGCCCATTACTATTTTGTAGCTTTGCTTACAAACTGCAAATACAGCCACTTAACTGTATCTTTGTTACAATCTTTGAGGCCAATGCTTGCGACACAGTTATGTATCTGAGAGTAGGAATTTGGGTCAGCCAAATGGCTAACAGAGTTCAGAACTCAGCATAGCTGAAGTCTGACGACTTCCACCATTACTACAATATGGTTTAACTTCGAGAGTGTGGCTGGGAGCAGTAGGGGCATATAGACAATGCCTTTCTTCAAACTCCGAGCTGCGAACTTCATGCGTGCCACATACTGCTTTTACTCTATAGCGCCGCTGTCATACCTCCGCCATCACAAACCAGCACTCCCGATGAGAGAATATCACACGAGTCCATGTGTTCCGCGTCTGATTGGGAGGTGATGCAACCCGCCGCAACCTAGTAGCCCTGCAAGGCGCATTGTCGCAAGGCCGGACGGCCTGGCAGTGAGCATATGCAGCCACACAGCGGCAGCGCACGAAACTCAACCCAAAGATGTATGCTGCAACACATTGTCCACCAAACGTCAGTTGATGCCGGCAACCTCAAGGGAGCAATTGCCAGCTGGAGACCACACTCCAGCCCCGCCGCGAGCACAGAAGATTCAGAGAACTGAAGGAAGCCACCAGCAGAGACCTCCATGTCGCCAAAGAGATATAGTCCTGAAGGAAGACTCCAACTGAGACCACCATGCCGCCAAAGGGTTCCAGCACCGGAGGAAGCAACCAACTACGACAGTCAGGCCGACGAGACCTAGCTGAGAGTCCATAAAGGGCCACCCAGCATACCTAAGCCCAAACTACCACCATAGCAACCCCAGCAGGATCCACAATCAGCTAAGTGCCAGCGTTCATCGCTCAAGGGACATCTTGGGTATTTGTGTGTCCGACGCCTAACGCCCTTAATTATCAAGATCGTCAGTGGGTTTACGCCCCTGATCCCACCCTTAAGGCCCCTAACCTACTAGATACAGACTCGAACAGTGTGTCTGTTATACAACTAATGAAACTATGTTACGTAACCCACAACCTGACGTATATTAATTAAATTCCGTTTAGCCAATCGTTTGGTAATTATTGCTTCCTCCCCCTCCTCTTTTGTCAGGGACTGGAACAGGAGGGACCATAGTCTCGAGATACCACCTACATCACAGTCGCCATCAGACTTTAGACATGTGCAGTGGGTACTGACAAATCCCGGTACACCCACCAGGGTGCAGGAAATACATGCCGTTTACCACCCCAGAAGGCGAAACGCTGCAGTTTCGTGTAATGCCCTTTGGGTTGAAAAACACAACTGCCACCTCCCACCGATTGATATCACTCATGGTTTTGACAGGCTTTAGCAGCAAGTTTTGCCTGGGTTACTTGAACTATGTGATTTTATATTCGCGAACATGAGAGAAACACCAGATACACTTGCGAAAAGTCCTGGAACGACTTGAACTACATGAACTTACATGCAGACTAGAGAAATGCCACTTCAGGATAAACCAGATAGAATACTTAGGGCATATAATTACCCCGGGCAGGAATTAACCAAAGTCAGAGAAGGTGCGAGAGATGGAGGAAGCTGGAGTACTAACTAACCGACTACTATTGAAGCATTTCCTGGGGCTCTGAAATTGGTAGAAGACATTGCCATCCTTAGAAGGTGTGGAGGGTAGAGTCGGGGTGGACATAGCTCCTCTCGGCGGCCTGTGGATTTCTGCGGTCGCTGTTCCAGTAGGTTTCTATCCTCCAGCGGCTGCTGCAGCCAGGGTTGGCCAAGGATTATCTCCTCGTTGATGTGGGAGGCCACTAAAAAATTGGCCTGGTGGGTCCGGGTGCATAAGCTAAAGTGGAGTTTGATCATCCCCTCCATCTTTAGTACACGGTCTGGTTTGACCCTGCGTACTTTCCTCCCGGCTCTGATGTTGGCTTCTTCTTTTCAGTTAGCAGGCTGCTCCGTATATAATTGCCAGTGGCTGCTGTATCCAGCATCGCAGCAGAAGTTTGCCAGTTGAGCTTTACTGGGATACGAGGGGCATTGGACGGGCAGGGTTCTTCAGTCAACGTCTGGATGGCGACGTGAGGCTCAGGGATCTGCTCCTGGATGCAGTTCGTGCCTCAGTTAGGTCTTCTCTTTCGGGTTTGTCTAAGGCCGCTTGGGTCTTAATGTTTCTCTCGATCTCTGTGGCTCGTTCCACAAGCTCTTCGATCGTCCGCGGGCAGGGAACTTGAAGGAAGTTACTTAGGTTAAGAAGTAACATCGTAGCTATGGTGTGGACGCATCCTTCCTCACTGCCTTCGGGCATAAGTCGTCAGTTGTATCTTAAGCCTAATGAATGTTTCTGCCTCGTCTTTGGCTTTTTGGTACATGCTATGGAATTCTGAGGTTAAGCGGGCGAGCACCTCCTCCCCTGAGAATTGGGTCGCAAGTCTGCTGCGTAGCTGTTCCCACTCCGTGATGAATTCCCCATAATGATTCCACTATTAGAGGGCTTTTCCCGACATCTGTTTAGGGGCGCTGGTCACCCATTGCTTGGTTGGGGTGCCACTAGCTCTGAATTTCCTCTTGCATTCCTTGGTGAATACGACGGGGTCACAATATGATTTGACCGTGTATACGATACAGTAAATCACTTCTAACACACTTACATATCTCTTGGTGTCAATCTTTTTAGCATCAATAGACAAAAATATTCTGTTCACAAATATTTGCACTGCCAACCTACCTGGCAATGTCATTGTTTCGCATGCACGGTGTTGCCAAAACTTTTGTGTTTACTTCTTGTAGTCAACTGGTAGGTCTTTTCCAGTTCGCATTCAATGAGTTTTCAGTTTTTTATTTCTAATTTTTGAAGGTTGTCGCACTGCAGTGATGTCTCAGTTTTATTGTACATAGTGCACATACCTTAAATACTGCATGTTTACTAGAATTCTCACACGCTTTGCAACACTGGTTCCGAATACCACAACAAACTGGGGCCAGGCGTAACATAAGTTTCCAAGCTCAAACTAAACACGGACTGTGCTACAGCTTCCATACCTCACCATTCCTTGTTCTGCTGTAGCAATGTTATGATATGCAGCTTAGTATAAGCGATTTTGCTCATTGCAACTTTCGGTGATTGAATAAATAGTGTTGTAAAAGCATGACTTTTCTTGGACATGTTTCTTAACGGCGGCAATCGGAATTTCCAGTCAAAGTTTTGCAAACTTTATTTATTTTGATATTATATTCTGTTAAACCACCCATTAAAAAATATTACATTTTGTTTTAAAAATGCTGTATCAGATGACTGCAAACTGTAAACAAATAAAAAAAAATTGCATAAGGTTTTAGCATGTTATCTGGTAACTATGAGATGGCAATAATCTATTGATAACTTTAAAATGATGCTGCACTAATTTCTTCATAATTACTTGACAAAAGTTTAGAATTAATAGGTATTTTACATCTTAAAAACGTACATTGCCAGAGAGTTAGGTATTAGTCTTTCAAAATAAGTGCCTCTAAACAGCTGAAATAAGCTAGAAGGTGGCTTGTGAGGAGGAGCCTTAAGTTCAGCATTTACGTGTTTGCTATTCTTGGTTGCAGTAAGGTAGTTTGACCTATTCTTTCCAGTGCAAAAGACAGCAGATCAGGTATAATTTCTGTTTAACAGTTGTTCCAGAGGTGTGAAGCTGTTGTTACTCTGACAGATGCAGCATCTCATGTTGGTTGGGTGGTTCAACCACATCTTTAATCTTATCTTGGTTATGCAAGGAGATGATCATATTTTCATGTTAGGTTAAGACAGTCACCAAAAATAAGTTTTACCAGTAGGCACTCAGATGTAGTGAGAAATACAAAAGTTAGCAGAGTTGCACAAACCAACTCAAATTCTTGTTTGCTGATTACCTCCCAGTGCAAAAGCCAGCCAGTTCCTCATAGTTTGTGAATTTGCACAATGTTTCAGGGATGAGGATGTAGAGCCAGGGGCCCCGGCGATGGGAGCCAAGAGCTTGTGCATCCCCGTAGAGCAGCCTACAGACATCCTACCAGATGACAAGTGCATCCACCCAGCGTGCACCAACAAGCCATGCTTCTACACACTGTTTGGTCGCAGTTACTGATCTTTTATTTCAAACTGGCACAGTTTTCTTGTGTGCATTTTGTGGTTCCCTAAACGGAAGCCTACAGAGATATCTGAGGGAAGAAGAAATAAAAAATTTTATCTCTGTAACTACTATCTGAGTTTGATTTATTGAAACATTTTAATATTTTAAGTGTTCATTCAAATTGGTATTTTAGTTTCAGCAAAACTCTCTTACGTAGTCAAATTAATTTTTGAATTTATTGACCAGGTGTAAAATTATGTAAGCTTATTAAAAGGAAAAAAGCTTGTTAACAGTTTATAATACTTTAAAACTTCTTAAGTGCAGAAAATACTTTTCAGTCTGTGAAAACAGCCAAGTGTAAGAAGTTCTTGTCTACTAGTGTTGCCAGTAGGGCTGAGCCGATACCGGTACCGATATATCGAAACCGGCCGATATCGTAATTATCGGAAATGTGCGCAATTCATGTTTAAATCACCGATATTATAACCAATATTTTGCCCTAAGAATCTAAGATGATGCTGTTTTCAACTTGCCATATTTGGAGTGGCTTAGCTCACTATTTGGTTTTATTAAAATAATCACAATTTTTAAATTGGTTTTAACTGAAGTACCCAACTGGCTGTGTTTATTTTCGAAGCAAAATTAGGCACATTTTGCATGATTGTTTACGAAACATGTATACAACAAAACAATAGTAGCCACTATTTGCGTTTACTGAATTTTATCTATGGAGGCAAGCTAGCAGCATAAACAAAACTTAATATTTAATCAGCCTAACACATATGTCATATTAACAATAATTAATATTTACGATTACCTCCAAAAATATCTTGTCTTAATTATTTCACGACAAACCGCGAACACGGCGACACACAAAAAAACTTATGTAATCTTGTAATGTTGGTTATATGCTGCACATTACTGCCGCCTAGTGGCGCCATTCTGACAGTTTGCCTTTTTTTTTTTGTTTGTTTGTTTGTTTGTTTTGTTGGTTTGTTTGCTGTTGCCGTAGTAACATGGCGGTGTTAGGTTAGGGAACAAATGTGGTGAAATTATTTACGTGTGCCAGCAATAAACAAATGATATGGCTGGAAGAAAAAATGATTTGTGGAATTTTTTTGTACCGTAAGCAACACGCAAGAATGCAAAACTGTTTACAATATTTGCAAATGTTTGGTTTCGAGAGGCGGTACATCATCAAGGTCCTATTGTACCACAAACTTAAAATGGCACATTGAATGTATGAACCATTTGAAGTGTTATGTTATTTTTAAGAGTTTCATTGCATAATGACATGCTTTTGGAGGTTATTTTTGTCTTATAAATATGCTTAAGCTTAATATGTGGTTCCTAGATTATTTATCGTAATAGTTAGGCCTATCACTGTAACAACAAAAACGAAGACAATTAAAATTTTATTTAGGTAAATGTTTAAAAATTAAGTTTTTATTTTTTGAAACTTGCAATAATGTTATTTTTCCTTGTCAAGGCAGTATCAATATTGGTATCGGCAATATCGGTAAGTTTGTATCAGCAATATTGGAAACTGCTCAAAAACCATATCGGCTCACCTGTAGTTGACAGTCCATTCAGGGCCCAGAGAGATGAAGAGAAGTGTTGGACAATCAAAGCCAAAGGCACAATTGACAATACAAGTGGTAGTACTAGTGGTTGGTGAGCTCCAGTTGGCGATACTTTAGCTATTGACAAAGTGCAGGTGGTGGTTCCCACAAATGTGTGTCACAATGGTAGGTGATATGGCTGGTGGACAAGTATGAAAAATCTCTGCTCGGGGCTGTAAATTCACTGTATCAATCAAATTTTCTATTTCAGTTGTTAGTATTTACATTTTTATAGCTCTTGTGTTTAATATTTCAAAGCAGGGGCAACAGCAGCAAACATAAATAATCAGTTTACTAACTCCATTTCCATTTTATTTTCGGGGTAACATGCAACCAAACAAAATTGTTGTGTTGATACATAGATGTTTTGCAGTTTTGATAAACACTTTCTTATTGGTTGTTTGTATTAATCATGTGATAGCAGTTGTGTACACCAACTATCTGCTAACTATCACAACTGCTGTATTAGCTGGTAGCGACATCACAGAGAAAGCAACAACCAATCGGAGCTCGCTATCCACCAACACTACCACCTGAACTTCTATTTGTGCCTCAGACTTGATTGGTGTTGTGTAAGCCTTCTCTTTCTGGCTACCTTTCACCCATATCCAACTGGCCTCAAAGATCAGACCTCAGTTGGTATACTGCAAAGATAAGAACATAAATTCATGTAGGCCTGTGTACCTGCAATACACAGTACCCTAAAAGACATCCTTTGGATCAGGATTGCTGCAGTGTCTCATTACTTCTGCAGAGGTTGTGTGTTGTGTATGTAGGAGGTGGGTGAGAGTAAGCCATAGAGGAAGATAAAATGTAGAACAGCAGTTAATAAAAAACGGCCACTGCTGGTTTAACAATACATTAATGCCTGTTTACTAGACCTCTAATCAGCAGACTTCGTATTACAGGACAAAATCTGAAGCCACAATTATTTTTGTCGCCGTGTCCACCTACACTGCTCGTAGGACGTGAAAAATGTTGTTCAGCGGCGAGATATGCGCGTGTGTGAATAGCTGTGTTAGGCGGGGGTGGAAGTATTTTCAGAATCGTTGAATGGCTGTACTGCAGGCATCTACTGTGTTTACTACATAATTTGTGACGTAACATTTCCTGGTAGCTTGATGTGGATTGTCAAGGTTTATATTTGAAATGGTTATTGATGAATTCATAAACATATGAAATTGTGGCTTCCCTTGGAGCGCGAAAAATCTGGATTCTTCGTTATGTAGGATCTACTCTCTGAGATAATGTGCATAACTCTTGAATATGCTCCGCCCAGTTTAACAAAACATGTTCCTATCATTTGCCACGTTTTCATATAAATTTTAAAACCTTTATGTTGCCATAAGTGATGCATTTTATTATTTTTAGTTTGATTACTATGAGTGAGTGAAGAAATTTGGGCTGCTCTTAACATCGATTTCTTGATAGCCGATGAGGGTGAAGTGAAGCGAGTGTGGAGCAGTGCCAGAATGCAAGGGTGGGGGAAACTGGAGATCTCCGAGAAAACCTGCTGACCAGCGGCATCGTCCGGCACGTTTCCTATGTGCAAAAATCCGGAGAGAAACCCTACTGGGAATCGACCCGGTTCGCCTTGATGGGCAATGTGTAGTCTAACCACTACAGCCTCTTGATTAATACGAACATAAGATAATAAATGTGTGCAAGTGTTTCAGTCCTTGGTGTTTTAACACATCTTTACACGTCTTTGCTACTTTACAGCAAGTGGGAAGTTCTGCCATGAAGAAATAGTGTACATAAATAAAGCAAACAACCCTTAAGGCCATGAGTGGCCACAGGTAGAATTCGTTAGTTGCTGTTCGAGGCTTGGAAGTGAAGCTGGAAAAACTCTTGTGCTAGTTCTGCCTTCCAACGAGAGATGGCGACAGCAAAACATGCCCCCACTTTTTTGCCTGCTGATAAATTATAACTGAAAGCGAATCCCGGGAATGTTTAGGAGAAGGGGGCTGTAAAGGGAAAATTCAGCTTACCCCCTGGGGACAACACACACAGCTTTCGGTGTGATTGATTAGATACATTGTGAATTGTTTTCTATCTAAATCTTCCTTTATTTATTTATTTATTGTCCGTTGCAGGAATCTATGAGCTATCCGTCAAACGATACACATTCAGACAGTTGTGGCCCACTGTCTTGTTTATTCTTTTACGAGACTTTTCAGTAGTTATTTCCTTTGACTTTTCCACATTAGAAAAATTGTAATTAAAGCTAACTAAGCTACGTTTATTAAAATCAATACCAATACTATACTGCAATGACACAATTATTTACCCAAAGAGTTTTAAATTGGTAATATGATGCTGTTTACGAAGTACCCTTGTTTATGGTCAAACTGCTTTTTTTTTTTTTTTTTTTTTACGGTTTTTAAAACCACGTAGCATGTAACAGCAAACCTTCCTGGAGGGCTTGGACTTTTTATTTTTTCCTCACTTTCATCCTCCTCACCCGACTTCTGTGGTTTGACAAAGTCAACATGTTTGCCCCAGATTGCAGTGCAAACATACTCATAGGTGCAGTATGGAGTAAATCTCTTCTACGTTGACTTATTGCATGATGTAACAGCAGAGGTGCCGGGCTGGGGCTCCATCGGCCGGTAGTCTGGGTTGGGGCTCCATCAGCCGGCAGTCTGGGTTGGGGCTCCATCAGCCGGCAATCCGAGCTGGGGCTTTATTGACAGGCTGACGGGACTATGGCTCAGGCTCCATGTCCTCTGTCTCACTGCCAACATCCACATTAGCAGGCAGAGGGGAGGCAGGAACTGCGATAACAAAATGGACATGCCAGAAGCAATTGTGGATCAAGTCTGGGTTGATTTTGTTCCCCACAGCTCTGATATCTTGTATGACCTTAAAAGATATCAAGCTTATTGTATATCTGCCCTTTTATTCTTGATGATATTGGCTGTTCATTAGTAAGAAAAGTTCACCTTCAGGGCTTTGATGATGCCCTGGCCAAAAGACTAAATGGTGCAGGTGGTGCTTGGTTGTAAAAACACTAGCTAAACATTTGTCAGATTCTGGGTCTGTGAATGAGCAGAGGAGCTGTCCATGAAGAGCACTATGCTGCAGTTTCTACAATACATGCTAATGTCTTGACACATGAACCAAACTCGTAAATATTCTCAACATATCCGAAGTGATAAAACCAGAAACATGTGCAACAGTAATGAACAATTGCAAATATACACCAGTCATATCTGGGACTCGAACCCAGAAAACCTCGTATCATAAGCTAGCATACAATCAACTGCATTACAGAGGTAAGATTTGGAGCATCAACTGTGGATGTAATTAGTCTGTTTTAAATTATAGGGTTTACTAACCCAAAATATTTACAGAGCTATTATTTTGAGAACAGTCAGCCACTTCAAACACGTACATTTACATGACCTACAGTAGTGCTACTTGGTGGAAATCAGTTGATCAGACCCCGAGATACCGCATAAAAACTCTGTTTTCTTATTTGGTGCTAGTAGAATGAAAATGGGAAGTTGAGGGCAATGGGACCTGGGACTGGAGCTCGAAGCTGTTCATACTCTGTCATTCTGGTTGTCCAGTGGCCATTTTTCCCTTAATTTTCCACTTTTCTTTCAATAATAACCACTTTTCCCTCAGAATTTTTTTTTGCCCCTCTATTTTGTTTTTTTCTCTAAATTTCCCTTTTTCCCCCCCTCAAAAAAACCACCTCTCTCTTTCTCCCCCCCCCNAGATTAAAAAACAATATCTAAAAATCCCTAAATATTCAAAAAAAAAATTTTCGAAAATTTATTTTCAAAAATTATAAAATTCGAATCCTAAATGTTTGGGCTTTGAGGGGAACGAGGGACTGAAACCGACCAACCAACATGTTATGACGTCATTCAACCACCATGTTGGACCCAGGTGACTTTGACATTGACCGATGACCTTGAACTTATAACCGTGACATTGGATGACCTTGAAAACAAAAACCAGAGAAACTATTGTAAAAATTTAATAATTTCATAAAAGTCAGCGAGCATAATATCACCATCTTGAATCGAGGTGACCTTGAAATTTGACCTTAATATGGTAACCTTTAACCTTGAACCCAAAAAATCGTCAAAAATCCCAGAATTTTTTTAAATATTAATAAAAAATTAATAAACATTATGTAAGAAATTATTTTTTATATTTTTTTTAAAATTTATATTTCCGGTGGTTTCCCACAGCACCACGTCCAGCAGATGACTGACCCCCTCCAATCAACCACATTGTATTAACATTCCCCTTGCCTGCCCCCTCAGCTTTACTCATTTTGTTGAATGCACTCCACCAGCCATATTTGTTTTTTTTCATTTGTAATTTGATTACATTTTCACGCTCATGATTCCGACCACCATGTTGGATCTAGGTGACCCTTGACCTCACATCTGTGACCTTGACCCTGTGCCTATAACCTTGAATAGCCTTGAACCCAAAAAAATACAAGAATACCTAAAAAGTCTTTAAAAAATTAGAAATAAATATATTTAAATACTTGTTTTTTCATTAATCTTTGATCAACCTCTCAAGCTTTCCATCAACCTGCATCCCAAACGGCACCAATCCTTCGCAACCCACACCAATCAATTGACCATGCCCAATCTTTTGATCAATTCTTCAGTTTTCCCCCAACCATACGTACAGAAATTGCATTCATTAACCAACTGTCTCCAAATTTGTACATGTCGACAGAATTAATGTTTTGTATTCATTCCACTAGCTATGCATTTTTAATAGGCACTTAGTCTTTATTAATTTTCTGTATGTGGACTTAATATTAATAGTTGAGTGCTCATAGCACCACTTTAAAGTTATGGCGGATAATAGGATACAACACAAAAAAAAAATTTTACACAATTATTATTTTTAAAAAATTCTTTTTTAATTACAATTTTAGAAGAAAGCATTTCATCGCATCAAGCATTATAATTCCTTACCTTCTGTTCACTAATTACTGAAGATATCTCGTTAATGTGCGAGAAACCTCCACCTTTTTGGAAATTTATCATGTCTGAGTCTATCAACAAATTCATTCGGATCTTTGGGAAATGGGTAGCCATTATTCTCAGCATCATCTGCCTTCTTCATGTCGCTTGTTGCAGCAAATGTGGTGGAGGGGTATGTCAGTGCATCGAAAAAATCTCCATAGTCATCAGCACTATCACTGGCTTCATGTTCATTTTCATCAATGCTGTCTTTGTGGTCATCTTCACCACCTGTTTTGTGTTCTATGTTAAATTTCCTTTTCTTTGTAGCAGGAGTTGTATGATCATCGGTATTTTGAGCCAACAGCCGTTTATTTTGAAGTTTGTCGACTTCAAGCGAAAGTCTTGAAAGTGTACGTTCCACACAAACCGAATCTACTACACTCATTCAGTCTTTAGTATTAACTGTGTAATCATAATCGCCTGTTGAATCAGTACCCATTGATGCAGCAAGAGGTATGGCGGCAACACTTGCTGACTCTCAGTAGACGAATCCTTGCAGATCTCTGTACATTCTGTTATCACATTGCATAAGATGCATGGGACCAATATCGTAATGCTTCATCGCGCGAAAAGGACTGTTCGTGCAGGGCATTCTCTCATGCCGATGAGCATGTTGACCATAGGTGAAAACTCGTTCGCAGAAATGGCACTGACGACAACCAGAAAGCGGTGATGCACAATGCGGCTCCACGATCATTGAGGTCAGAGGCAGCCCTTCGTATTCATAATTCATCTTTGTGGTATGACAAGAGAGCACTTCCAAATCGATGTTTACCTCATGGTGTCAGAACAACTGTCATTTTGCTGTATAGATGTGGTTCTTTTTACAGTAAAGAGCGTAGCTTGTGCACATAAAAGGCCTCCTACTATACAATTTTATATAAAACCCTACAAGTCAATTTTTACTAGCTGTTCACAAAACACAAGAAACTACATAGCTTCGTTATGCTGCACTTTTAAATTGTCATTATTTTATTACCTTTTCCTTTAAAATCAAGAAATATGTTGCTAGTTTTATTTTGATTTGAACATGTAATGTTTTGCTGGGGTGGGGGAAATGTGCTTGACTAATCTGGTTTCTGCCAGAATTCTACGAAAAATCACACTAGTCAAACATATAGTCCTTTAAATGTGAAAATTGATATATGTAATAACTCAAAACTGTAAACCAAAAGAATGTATTTTAAACTTTATTTTTGTAACATTAATAACACCAATAATAAATTAATAAAAAAAAAAGGACTAAATGTTGAAAGAAACATAACTAGACATCTGTTTTATTTCGTAGAACATATCTAAGCCTGACAACCATCACTGTTGTCATCATCGGTAGCAATGTCTTTCATTGTCAGCTCCGATGCACATTTGCAGTTTTCCCAAGAGGGTCTTGTAGTATGTACGCCTGTTGAGGTCTTCCAAACAGAAGTATATTTTGCAAACACAGCAAGGTCTGATAACTTGCTTATCCTTTGATTAAATGGAAAATTTACCCCNCTATTCATGACAACTGTGGTACAATGTATTTGGAATACGTGATTTAGGGGATAACGTCACTATATACGGATATTTGGAACACAAGGGCAGGGAAGGACCTAACAAAGTTACGTCTATGATTCTCCATCACATCAACATTATTTTGCCCAATGATCGTAAGGCAGAACTTGTTTTGATCGGACGGTTTTCCTGGTCAAAATAAGAACAAACCAATGGTTCACTTCTTGTATTGTTTGGTTCACATTTTGCAAATATTTAAAAGAATGACTTACTTGTTTTCAGTTCACGGCCACTCCTACCTACCCAATAATCAAGACTTTTCTTTGATTTTGGCACAAAAAAAGAAAGCTAAAACAGCTGAAATGCCAAGAACGTGGGATGAGAAGATACTTAAAGCTCGTGCTAAGCCTTCTTCTTCAAGCTCGAAAAAGTAACCCATCATGACTTTCAAAGACATTAAGAAGAGCACCGACAGCATGTTCATGAAAACTCCTAAGCCACCTTTCAAGCTGCAAGCAGTTTGGGCCATGCAAATCTCTCGGGATAATGCTTGTGTCAATTTGAGACATTCCTATCATGGACTCTGGACTTGTCATAATATAACAGCGAAGAAGTTTTGTATGACTACAGAAATGAACCTTCCTCCTGATTATGATTCAGCCCCCGTACTCAAAGCGGCGAAGATTCGAGACTTGAGAAACCTAATCCAATATTTGGAAGTCCTCGACAGGTGTACATACTATGAGACCCTCTTGGGGAAACTGCAATTGTGTGTTGGGACTGACAACGAAACAGACAATGATGACAACAGTGATGGTTCTCAGGCTTAGATACGTTCTACGAATTAAAACAGATGTCTATTATGTTTCATTCAACTTATTCCTGATAGTTCTGTGTATTTTGACCCATCCTGTTTTTTTTATTGATTTATTATTGGTGTTATTAATGTTTCAAAAATACAGTTTAAAATACATTTTTTTGATCTACAGCTCTCTGCTGTACAAAGACACAAATAAAAAAAAAACAAGCACACAGCATCAAACTCTGTCTATAGTTTCACCACACATAAACAACAGCCTTCTTTACATTTTACTTCTTCAAGACGTCAAGTTTTGGTAAATATATTTTTTTTAGTCTGTTGGCTGTAGGTAGGTCACCAGCACCTAAAATCAAAAGAAAAACCTCATATGATTGAAAAAGGTTTACTGCAGAAATAAACATTTGAATTACAGCTTAATCACATATGTAAATTTAAATCCTGACTTACAGGAAAATTTGATAAGCTGCTATGTCAATATGTCCATTTACAGAGGCAAAAAGGAAACAGAAAGTTAAATAATTTTCCTTTCATAAAGAAATTTGCATTAAATATGAATGGAGGTCTACCTTCCACGCGAGTGTCCAACCACTTTCTCATGCTTCGGTGGTTCCCTTTCTCTAATGGTCATCATTTCAACAACACCCAATGTAAATTTTTGTTTGTTGGCACTTTTTATTGACTCGCCAGTTTAAACTTGTTTTGTTGTGAAGGAACTATGTTCAAGAAACTGTTTTTTTATTCTGTAAGTTTTATTAGCAATGTGATTCTTATAAGTGTCATTACGCAACCAGTCGACATGCAAATTGTAGAATTTACCCAACATTATATATTATTTTGCATCAAAAATGTATAAGTTATCCGAATTCATTTCGCATTCACATATTGACAATACTTTTGGCAAATTAAAAGTTTGTTTCTACAATTTAGCTTAACTTATATGACCATGACACACTTCGCATCTACAAATAGAAGTAAACGCAGTTCGAAAATTAAAAATAAAATAAAAATTTAGGAAACAGAGCAGACTCTCTTTGAAATTAATAAAATTTCTGGTAATGGTACATTATGTAAACATCACAGATAAACGAATCAAATGGAGCTGCAATGACTACAATACAAACATTAGTTGATTGCTGCCAACATACACTGAGGTGACAAAAGTCATGGGATAGCAATATTCAAATATACAGATGGCAGTAGTATCGCGTATAAAATGTATAAATGGGCAGTGCATTGGTTGGGCTTTCATTTGTAGTCAAGTGATTCATGTGAAAAGGTTTCTGACGTGATTATTGCCGCACGACGGTAAATAACAGACTTTGAACGCGGAATGGTAGTTGGTGTTAGACGCATGGGACATTCCATTTCGGAAATGGTTAGGGAATTCAACATTCCGAGATCAAGAGTGTGCCGAGAATACCTAATTTCAGGCATAACCTCCCACCATGGACAATGCAGTGGCTGACCGCCTGCACTTAATGACTGAGACCAACGACGTGTATGCAGAATAGTCAGTGTTAAAAGACAAGCAACACTGCTTGAAATAACCGCAGGAATCAATGTGTGACGTACGATGGACGTGTCCGTCAGGACAGTGCGGTGAACTTTGGCTGTACTGCGCTATGCCAGCAGAAGACCGACTCGAGTGCCTTTACTAACAGCACGACATCGCCTGCAGCGCCTCTGCTGGGCTCGTGACCATATCGGTTTGACCCTAGACGACTGGAAAACCGTGGCTTGGTCAGATGAGTCCCGATTTCAGTTGGTAAGTGTTGATGGTAGGGTTCAGGTGTGGCGCAGACCCCACGAATCCATGGACCCAAGTTGTCAACAAGGAACTGTGCAAGCTGATGGTGGCTCCATAATGGTGTGGGCTGTTTTTACATGGAATGGACTGAGTCCTCTGGTCCAACTGAACCGATCATTGATTGGAAAGTGTTATGTTCAGCTACTTGGAGACCACTTGCAGCCATTCATGGACTGCATGTACCCAAACAACGATGGAATTTTTATGGATGACAATGCGCCATGTCACTGGGCCACAACTGTTCGCGATTGGTTTGAAGAACATTCTGGACAATTCCAGCGAATGATTTGGTCACCAAGATCGCCCGACATGAATCCCATCGAACATTTATGGGACATAATCGAGAAGTCAGTTCGTTCACAAACTCCTGCACCGGCAACACTTTCGCAATTATGGACGTCTATAGAGGCAGCACGGGTCAATATTTATGCCGGGAACTTCCAACGACTTGTTGAATCCATGCCACGTCGAGTTGCTGCACTTCGCTGGGTGAAAGGAGGTCCGACACGATATTAGGCGGTATCCCATGACTTTTGTCGCCTCAGTGTATAAGGTCAAAATAATAGCAGTCTTGTATGGAGCAGTTGCATTGCGACTGTTCAACATTAACATTCGGTATATTGACGAGTAGTGTACACACACTTAAACTACAATTCAGACATTATTCTATGGTTTTGCTTGTTCGTAATTGTTGCTTGCAAAGTGTAAACAATGTTATTTAAAGCTTTCTTATTTCAGTATGTTTAATCATTACGACTGATTCAAAAAGTGACAAAGCTACATACTCACTTTTTAGTCTATACTATTTTGTGAAATAAACTTACAATGTGGGAAGTGAATACAGTATTTACCCAATTCTAAGCCGCACCTATATTCTTGGTGAAAATCCTGGGAAAATTTTTTTACATTGCCGGCCTCCTGGCCAGCAGTGCACAAAGAAACAGGATCGCAGAGACGATGAAGTTAATTCCAACTTCTGCAGTTAGCTTGCCCGCTGCGAAGGAATACACATTCTAAACACTGCTGAAATTATTACCTGTTAACTGGATGATAATTAAATGTTTGTAAAGACCTTACAAATTTTAAAAAATTACAATACCAAAAACTTTTTTTCAGGTTAATTAATTTATTTCTTTGGTCATGTCACACTTGATTCACGGCCGACTTTTACCGCGGGGCACTTGCCAAGTTGCGAAAATTGCACCACCCAGTTACTGCATTCCATTAAATTGAGCTGATGACAGCTATCTGTGGTCATACACATACATACTCTACTAGCTAAAGCTGAGTCTCTACCCAAAATGCCTCGATGGCACCTCGTGCAGATCTCTTAAAAATTTAAAGGTTGAAATAAATTTCGGTGGAGATTAGTCCAAACGAAGGAAAAACTTTCTCTGTGCGGCCTTAGATTTGCACGAGTGAGGTTGTTTCGCATGTTCACAGTAATTTGAAATTTTAACCCGGACCTCCGCTAACACAACCTTCTTTCACTATGTTCCGATTACTTCTGTTGCCCACATCATGGCACCGGGTACCCACATCGAAGACAAGCTAACTCCTGATTGGCTCAGCCTGTTCGCTTGATGTATCGTTCCACCGCCGACCTAATTACCTGCCGCCCACCGTTGTACCAACCTGACATTTTTACCCTTCTACCCAACAAAACAAACTAAACACCACAGCTGAAAAATATTATTATGCATCCCCGAATTAATATGAAAAGGGTGCCTCACGATGCCGAACAGCCTTAGTTGTTTCACTAGTACAAAATATTTTACATTATCATTTACTAAAATTGTATTTGACAAATACCCTTCTGTTTTATCCAATACAAGCCTATATGCATAACCTTTTGTTACCAGCACCATTCCCAAGCTCTGTAGAAAAAGTGTATTTAAAACTAAATATCCTCATTTTTGGGGAAATAAATAAAAAATAAATTTAATTTAACTAGTGACATTAGTAACCTGCAATGTTACAAAATTATTGCTATACATATGAGGCCACATGTTAAACCATCACTTCAGTGAGAAATTTTATTTCTGTAGGAAGTTTAGGAAGTTTAATTTTGCCCTCAATATAAGAGAGTTACATTGAAAGAAATATATTTCATTTCTGCCAAAAGAGAATACTGTGCTTTTGTGAGCAAACAATTGCATTGCATGCTTCCCTCCAGGTTCAAGTTAAATTAATTTCAAATAGCTTCTCAGCTGCTGTATTTCCATTATATTCTGCCAAAATAATCCCTTTTGTTTGAAAGAAACAAAATAATGCACTCATTTTCGTGTCGCTATAAATGAAGCATTGTACTTATATGGCCAATTTCATGTAGTTCATACACCTTATTTTATCTTAATCTTATTTTACCATAATTCAGAGAATTAAAAAAAAATTATCTACCTAATTAATAAAATTCGAAAATAAGCATTTTAAATTATTAAGATACATACTAGGAATGGCATGGATATAACAACTAAAAATAATTATTCAAACCAATAATACAGTTGCACCAAAATATTTCAGGCCAAAAAATTCATAGTATTTGATTCTAAACCGCTCCCTCATTTTTCAAAAAATATTGTCCGAAAAAAAATGTGCAGCTTGGTATTATTAGTGTAACCATATCCGCCACTTCTCTACCGCATCTCTCTTTCTGTCCTCTCCACTACCTCCGCACTGGCCCTGTGCTCTGAATATATATAGAGGTTGCAGCCAGTAGTTCGAGCCTTTGACAGTCTCTCTCATGGCTGAGGTGTAGGATGCTACTCTGCCTGACCGCGCACTGACTTCATCAGCCGCCCGCTGTCTCTCATTGTTAGGTTGTAGGACATTGCACTGCCCGACTACATACCAACGCCTTAAGCTTTCACCTACCTCTGGCTCTCTCTCAAAGTTCAGTTGCAGGACGTTACTCTGCCCGACCACGCACTGACTTCTAGATTTGCAGAACGTTACTCTACCGGACGTGATCAGACATCTCTTTCGTCTATCTGCTAGCAGAGCTCTTGACAAAAACAGCATGCTGTACATCAGCTTACTGAAGCCACCCACATTTCACAGCTACTAATCTAGGCACTCACCTAAAGTCACGAGTCAGAGTACCGTACGACTGGGGTCACCCTCACCTCCTGCGTCTCCGTATCTTCTGAGACTAGATGTCATCCTGGTTGGCATCCTAGAATCAACCCTTCACCAGGCCTTTCACAGGGCACAGACTGGTTATGTGTGTTTACTGTTTCTGCAATAAACAGACACAATCCGAATTGGTTGGTTTAACACTCGCAGCTAACTGTTGTTCATCTACCTGCTCCCGCTATTTCCTGTTTAGTCAAACGAACCCCAGACACTCAGGCACGAGCCACCGCACATATCCGTTCCTCACCAATGACTCTACGGAGCAGTGGCCCACTCAACTGTTGCATCCTTCTGTAAGTGCTTGGGTCTGCTGGCGACCTCCCGCCCAGCCAACACACTAGCAGGGAGGCCAGTAGTCAGGCCTACCTATCATACCCATCTAGCTACACATATGTCCTTCAGACCGTGCCCTCTTCTGCGGAACACCCACTATCTTCCTTTCTACCCTATCTACCCCTTATGCATTGGCACAGGACTGGGCAGAGTAATATTGCCAAACAGGGGCTAGACCTGATTGGAAGTCTGGAAGGGGACGGACAGGGTGCCAACTTGGTGTATTCCAGAAAGCAAGAAAAACCAGCTCGACAGAGAGGTAGACCGGCCAGCTCAACCAGTAGAAGCAGCAACCTACACTAAGTGCGACTGTGGCACCTCCCTCGTGCTGTTTCACCACTACCTCTCACATCACAAAAGACGCCAGTAAAATTTAATAGGCCACTGACAAAGACCCACCATTAATCTAAACGCCCACTAGGGCTAGAACAAGGTCAGCTCCCACTAGCAGTCCTCCTCATGCCCAGCGAGCCATAATCAACTTGCCGAAAGTAAGTAGTACAACTCCCAGCACTAATCCCGTCAAGTAAGACACCTGCTTGATCTACCATATTTACCAGAAAAAAAATGCGACCCTGAATATAATGTGACCCCTTACTCTTATAGTAAATGTCTAGAAAAATGTTTAAATGGCTCTGGAAATACACCGAAGAACAAAAAAAAAAAAAAAAAAAAAAANAAAAACTGGTTAACATGCCCAATATCGTGTGGGGCCCCCGCGAGCATGCAGAAGTGCCGCAAGACGACGTGGCATGGACTCGACTAATGTCTGAAGGTATACAGGAGGCAATTCACACCATGAATCGTGCAGGACAGTTCACAAATCCAAAGAAGTGCGAGGCGGTGGAACTCTCTTCTGAACAGAGTGTTGCAAGGCATCCTAGATATGTTCAATAATGTTCATGTCTGGTGATTTAGGTGGCCAACGGAATTGTCAAAAGTCAGAAGAGTGTTCCTGGAGCCACTCGGTAGCAACTCTCGACGTGTGGGGTGTCGCATTGTCCTGCTGGAATTGTCCACGTCCGTCGGAATGCACAATGGACATGAATGGGTGCATGTGAGCGGACATGTGGCTTACGTATGTCAGCTGTCAGAGTCGTATCTATATGTATCAGGGGTCCCATTTCACGCCAACTGTACACACCATATACTATGACAGAGCCTCTACCAGCTTGAACAGTCCCCTGTTGACATGTAGGCTCCATGGTTTCATGAGGATGCCTCCATACCCGTGCACGTCTATCCGCCCGATACAATTGGAAACGAGACTCGTCAGACCAGGCAACGTGTTTCCAGTCGTCATCAACAGTCCAATGGCGGTGTTGGTGGGCCCAGGCGAGGCATAAAGCTTTGCGCCGTGCAGTCAACAACGGTACACGAGTGGGACTTCGGCTCCGAAAGCCAATAATAATGATGGTCCGGTGAATAGTTCGCACGCTGGCCCTTGTTGATGCCCCAGCATTGAATTCTGCACCAATATGAGAAAGGGTTGCACGTCTGTCACGTTTAATGATTCTCGTCAGTTGTCGTTTGTCCCGTTCGTTCACAATCTTTTTCCGGCCGCAGCGATGTCGAAGATTTGATGTTTTACCAGATTCCCGATATTCACGGTACACTCGTGAAATGATTGTATGCGAAAATCCAAATTTTATCGCTACCTCGGAGATGCTATATCCCATCTCTCGTGCGACGACTATAACACCACGTTCAAACTCACTTAAATCTTGATAACCTGCCATTGTAGCAGCAGTAACCGATCTAGCAACTTTGCCAGACGCTTGTTGTCGTATATAGGCGCTGCCGACCGCATCGCAGTACTCTGATTGGTTCCATACCTCTGTTATTTGCATATGCACGCCTCTACCAGTTTTTTTGGCTCTCCAGTGTATATGCTTGTTTTCTCACAACAAATGAGTTGCAGTCATCCCTGAATGTAAGCAATATATCAGCATACACAGTTCAGCTTGAAATTTTCATTGTTAAAATGCAATAAGTCAACTATTTAGATTTTGAGATAAAGGCAAAAAAAAATTGTTTTTTTTAATGTATAGCACCTAGGGTGATATTTGTACTACAAGTACGTGTGTAACGTGCCACTGTGGTTAATATTAATTTTTTTAGGGAATGAAAAGTTAATTAATGCCCTGACAATCCGTTTTTAACCATTAATGGTACATTACTAATAAAGGGTGGTGTGAGCCTATAATATAGCTATTCAATGGCAGAGTCGTTAATCAGTTAGACAAATTAATATTGAAGCCTGACTATAACAAAGAATATATACCAAAGTAAATTCAATATGTTTTAATGTATAATCACAGTGAAATGCCACCACAGAACATAAAATGCAATAATATCCTCTGCTACTGTTATTATATAAATAAGTATAAGAAAACAATTCACAAAATACAAAGTTTTTTCTGTGTTGCAACTATGAAAACTTACTGATAAGTTAGAATTGCTGACTTAACTGACTGGAAGAAGGGAAAAAACTTACTCGATACAGACTCTCAGACTACAGGCCCGAATGCTTTGTTTATCAAACCACAGCTCTCCAGGCCTGACCAGTGCCAGTAATGCATCCGTGTTGAACCAGCGTAATTTATCTGTTTAATGTAGTGTTATTTACAATATGAACCTTATAAACAATATTGTTTGCGACATTAAAGAAAAACATTTTAATTGGTGGAAAGGCAATGATTAGAAAGACTTGCTAGTACATGGAGAGACAAAAACAACACATACTGTAGACTATAAAATTTTGAAGTATTCAGCTGATCATACTTATAAAAAGTTGGTGCAAAACAGTTATTTGTTGATGTTTTCAAAATGGGCCGAGACACGTACAATTTTTATAGATCTTTTATCTTCTCTAAATAGTATAAAACAAAGTCGCTTATCCGCGTCTGTCTGTGTATTCGCTTAGCACTTCTAAACTTCTAGAAGGATTTTGATGCGGTTTTCAACATAATTTAGAGAATTTCTTGAGGAAGGTTTTAGTATATTATAAATTTATATTTAATGTAAGGATAGTAGAGAAATATAGAACCGTTTGTAATCAAGTCGTAAAAAAACAGCTTTTAGGGCACTTACATGGCTTGCGCTGACTAAACCATGAAATACATCAAATTAATGTACTACAAAATTGTAGCTCTCAAAAAGTTCTACAGAAAAGTCCACGATAGCATATGTGTATCTTTTAAGGATTACCCAAAGTAACCATTTTTGTCTTTCAAAATATCGCTGTAATAACAAAATTTTTACCGGGCGAGGCCGGGCCAGTTCGCTATTTATTTATATTTTGGTTGTCATTAATTTTCAACTCGTTTTTTTTATATGGTTAACCTTTTTTGAGAAATTATGCAAAAGGGAGGAGTTTTCTGTAATATCAAGGAACCTAACTTTGCTGCTAAAATGGTTTCTTCTGTGGAAACATGATTTAATTAGCAGATGTTTTGCATGATTTACTACCAAGATGATTGCGCACGATGCTGCTATGACAAAACTGCAGAAATGCTTTCATAACCCAAATAAGTTCTGCTCTTGAGGCATTCTTTCTAACAATATAAAACTAAATAGTTCCCATTACACCTGACATACCACTAGTATTTGGACGTTGTTGCCAAACGAAACTGTGATGCAGAAAGTGCAAGTCTACACTTGTTATTTGTGCTTGCAATTTGCAGCACATTGTTCAATTGCTTCAAAGCCCCATATATTACTGAAAGTCTTAGTACACACTAGAATAAACTATTCCTTTTCACTTGTTTTATATCCCCACTCTGAAATAAATTAACCATGTATGTGCGCAAACCAGTGCGACTTACCTTTGTACCGATACCATATTGTGGCCTATTGCCCTCTGCTGCATTGGCTGTCAGGTACGAACTTCAAATGACATTTCAGGACAAAACAAAACAAGTCGCACATGTAGTTATCAATATCACACTAACCGCTCACCAAAAATGAAGATTTCCAGCATCTTTTAGTTCCCACAAATCGCAATCTTACTACTGTTAGGTAAGCAATATGTACACTATACACTAACTAATTTCTACGCTAATGATTGAGTTCTGAGCATTGCATGTGACCGTTGTTTAATTCTCTGCTAAAGGGCAAAATTTTGCCACTTGTCGTTAATTAACTTCCTGAGCAGTTCTTCATGTGACCACATACACAACTCCTGCCTGCCCAGGATGGATGACTGCAACTCTGGCAGTCTTCCACTTCAGTGGAGGTTGATTTGTGTCTAACCAGTACCATCTGGTTTGATTGATTGTTGAGCTGTGAAGTTGTCAATTTGGCTGTCTGCTGGAGGTTATAGAGGTGTTCCAGACTCCACCATATTCCATATCCTCTGCTGAAACTGTGTTATGAGTTACCATCTGTCCAAGCAGTTCAGGGTGATTTCAGGCATGCCATGGCCTGTAATGGCAGTAAATGGCTCTCCCACACGAAAATGTCCTGGCAACAGCAGGTCGTAATCTTCAAGGTCAGGAACCGGGGCACAAAGTGGTCGAGAGTTCATTACTGCCTATACCTGTGCCAGCAATGTAGCAAAATCCTCCGAGGGGAGCAGCTGGTTCCCCACTACTCTCTTCAAGTTTTGCTTTACACTTTTGACAACTGCCTCCCAGTGGCCACTGAGGGATGGCTGGTGGGTTGAATTGCCATTTGATCCCACACTGGGCTGACTCATTGAAGATGAACTGCTGATTTTATTCAGGCAATGCTGTACAATTCCTTCAAGTAGCCATGCACCCTGACAAAGTTAAGGCTATTGTCTGAGAATATCCTTGTAGGAGTTTCTCGGATGAAAACGAACAATATCAAGGCTGCCAGGAATGCTGCTGCCAACAGGTATGTTACTATTTCCAGATGTACTGCTTTGGTGGTCATACAAACAGCCGTGTTGGCCATACAAAACAGGTATGTCTTGATGGTTACTTTACTCCATGTTCTTACTGGAGTTTTACGAAATGGGCCAGAAAAATCCACTCCAGCACAACAAAATGCTCTGACTTGTGCAAATTTTGATGCAGGTAGCATGCCTATTGCAGGGTTTGGTGCCACCAGCCAGGTCTTGAAACGTTCAACGCACTTGTAGAGAAGCTTGCGCACGAGACTTATGACAGATGTTATCCAGTACCGACTGCATGTCAGGTAAAAGGACGTGGATGGTCCTAAATGCAGATTGACCACATGATAGTGCATGATGATAAACTCAGAGAGTCTACTTCCCCTGATCAGGAAAACACACTGTTTTACCGCCTCTGGCAAAAAGGTATTGTGCAGCCTACCACCCACCCAGACCACACCATCGAGTCAAGCAATGGTGCCAATGCTTTTGTGACTTTTGAACAACTCTTCCTTCAATGCAGTGATGTCATGTGCAAGGTGATAATGTTGCACAAACTTAATTCATATTTTCATGACACAACTCCTCCGTAGTAAGGCATGGACCTGATGAGTGAGTTTGACATAGAAGCACCACCTTAGCTTGCATTACCCAGTGGAAGTTTTGTGAGCAGTCCCAATGGGTTCTCGTCTGCACTCTTTGCCCTAACATACGCCACAAAATAATTTGCGAGTAAGGGTTTCAACTCCAGAAGGTCGTCTTGCAGTTGAATATAGGCCAGGTGCTAATAATCTTCTGACTGCTGCAACCAACTGGGACATGAAAATCACTGCATTTGGGTCAGCAATTCTGGCAAGCACCACACAAAGCCACATCGGCAGTTTTGTTTTCTGAAGGCACATGATTCCACACACTGGGTGGAACAATAGATTGAATTTGTATCATACAATTCACCACAAAAGTTTTTATCTTTTCTGTGACATTCTCAACCATAACACAAATGTGGAGTCTTTCCTAGCCTTCAATTTCAGGTAATTAATCTTCATCTCGTACATCTTGACCACACACTGCCACAGTCTGGCCAACAACAGTACTGACACAGTTCAAGTTTTAGTGTGATAGTGTTTTCAGTGGTTCCACCTTCGGCACAGCAACTTGTAAGTAAACACGAGTCGGGCCATCCGGTTTCCAACATCGGACATAAATAACTGCACCGTACGCCTTTTGATTTGCGTCACAGAAGCTGTGAAACTGTGTATTACTACATTCTTGAATTTGAATATCTCTCCACCCTTACATCTGACAGACAATACAAGGGGGATCTGACCTGATTCCACTGCTGTAATGTGATACCATCCACAGGATCATTCCATTCGAGACTCTGAGTTCACAGGGTCTGAAACAATATTTTGCTAGCAGTAACTATAAGAAACAGCCTTCCACACATATTGAAAAGGTGAGCAATGGTTGAAAGGATACCTCACTTGGTGGTTAGTAGTTCAGTTGCATCCACTTTGCACAGAAAATGGTCTCCCACTGGCTCCCAGCATAACCACAGTACTTTGACTGATTTAGAGAAATCAAAACTTCATTGTGCATTCTCATTTTTTGATGGTTCTGTGTCCAGTAGCTCCCGATGATCAGAACACCACCTATGCAACTGGAACCCAACAGTTTTTAAAAGTGTGATGAGCTGAGTTTTGAGAAACTGTGCTTCAGCACCACAACACCAGCTGGGAGTAGCAATCGGCGAAGCGGGCTGTGTGCGCAAGCGCGCACACCCCCTACATAACCAGTTGATACACCCTTCCAATCAGGCGCAGGGAGGACTGCCGCGAGTGGATGGGCCGCAAGGGGATGGTCCACGCTGGTTTCAGCTACCACGCCACGACCATCAACAATGGCTGGTCTGACACCTGAAGGCATCCCGACACCTCTGTTTTGGTAATGCTTGTGCCCCATCCCACAGGATGTAGTGGCCAAGTACAAATCAGGCACAACATATTGTAAGTGCGCTTATAAGTCCAGTCCAACGAGCAACTGTGTCACGAACAACCGCAAACACATGGACGGCTCTGATATGATAAACCAAATGCAAAGGCAGTGCAAATGTTAAGTTTTCGACAATATCAGTCAACCAAATTCAAACATTTAGTTCACAATTTTTTTTTTTTTTTCAATTTACTGTGCATGGGCCAGGGTACCCCTAATCTCCAGTGTACCTTGTGCCTACATCATTATAATGTGATGTGCCTAACCGCGACCGAACTCGCGACAGTACAAAAAGGAACTTTCAGTGCTCACAGAAATACAGCAATAACCAATGCAATGTCACCGCCCAGTTAGACGAGGGTGCGAAAGTAATGACATGTTAAATTGCAGAGTGTTTGCAGTGCATGTACACGGAGTGTTTGCAGTGCATGTACACGGGCAATTTTTGCAGCCTGGCGAGAGACTGACAGTAGAAAATGACACATTCACATGTATACTAAATACAGCAGCAGCAGACACCGTACCACAACTGTCACTTGCTATCAGCGTGCACATGGCAGATGAAAACAAGGCAGCATCACTCGCTCATTCGACACTATACAAGCTGGCCTTGACTTCAGTACCTTTCCCTTTCGTTCCACCTGCCCCTTACATACCACCAATCGCCACCTACTTTCCCAGGCATGCCTTCCCCCAACAGATGATTTCGGTGCTACCAACCCACACACCACAATTTCTGTAACCAAAGCAGGTGACACAATTCCCCGTTCACAACTTTGTTCTATCAACTGCGAGCACATGGCCAAAGTAGCAAAAGGTAACACGAAATCACTGCGGCCATCGGTAACCCTTGCGACTGGACAAACCAGTGATATCACACTCTCGCGATTCCAGTCGCTACCCACCTTTGCAGGATCACCTACAGAGGACCCATCAGCATTCCTGAGTGACTGTACAGCACGCCTGCTATGGTATGGGGTATTCGTGGAGTAGTGGCCTAGCTTCATTGGACGGCAAATCTCAGGAGAGTCATGTTCCCGGTGGCAATACATCAATCACTATGGTGTACAGTGGGAGGAGATCCTACATGCTTTCCAGTGCCACTTTGGAGAAATATTCACATCACTTCAAGTGCAAAGCAAAATTGACATTTGAAGAACAACAGCCAACGGAGAAATTAACCACATTTATCATCCGGAAAATACACCTGATCAAACGTTTCTACCCACACCTCTCCATGCACGAAATGCTCGAAGTGGTGGCAGAAACAGTGCGCCCCGATTACTGTGCAGTGTTGGTACAACTGCTCAATAACAGCCTAAGTGAACTCGTGTGTGCCGCGATAATGTTGGAGCGAAATCTGTGCCATCCGCATCGCAAACAGGAACCAAGTGCCACATGATGGAGCCATGAGCAATGTCAGTACAGTGTGAAGGGACAGGATGTAGTGCAAAACGGTTAAAAAACACACTCTTTTGGCCAACAACAAGACAAAAATGCCAGTGCAGGTAATATTACAACAAAATTTGCTGGTGCAAGTGATAACAAAAACAACAGTGCAAAAGACAGTGCGCGAAACAAAAGCATGAAGTGGGATAGAAGCCAACTACCACTAACACCGTGCCATTATTGTGATGGTCACAGAAATTGCAACCATTGGCACAGTGATGCCAATGGCACAATGGCAGTGTGCAACCAGTGGCACACCATTGGCACAGTGTATGCCCTAACAATCCCCAACTAAAACAAACAAACAATCACACAAGCAGCAATCCAGGAAACGGGAAGCAGGAGTAAATGACCCGGATGTTCCCGACATCCCAGTCCTGGACAATAATACCATCTTGATGCCACAACAAGCACTAATTAACCAGGTTAGTATCAGTCATTCACAGTTAATTTGCATTATAACGTTTATCAACGGTCACCGTTGCCACACATAAATAGACATTGCTTACCCACATAACTTCGTAAAGCCTAGTTTCATGCATTCTACAGTTATCACTCCAGCCACTCACGTAATTTGTTTAACCACAAATCAACACACTAGGTCAATCCACAGTGACAGTTCGCATACATGACCTAGAGACAATAACCACAGCATTTGTTACACTGGACATTAGGGAAGATGCCATTCTTGATATAATGTGAATAACTGAACAAAATACTACAGCTGAACCCACGACACGTCGCATCCGTTTTGGTATGAAGGAGCGGCACACAGTATATAACCATGACTGGCGACCAGCTGTTTCATGAGCATAATTTGACAACAACATACCACCCGAACACCAGGAAGCTTTTCAGCGGCTCCTTGATGAGCTCCGATACATGTTTACAGCATACGAAGCCCTTAGTTGAACCACAGTAGTTGAGCATGCCATGCCACTTATCAAACTAGGCCTATATACACTCTGTCACACAGTTATTCACCGTACAAAAAAAAAAAATATTAAACAGAAAATTCAAGAAATATTGAATGGCAGTGTTATTGAACCAACAAACAGCCACTTCAATTCTGACTCAACACTGTCACCTAAAAAAGATGGCACGTGGAGGTTATGTGTAGATTTTCGTTCAGTGAACCAAGTGACGCATAGTGTGTTACCACCATTCATCAACATCATTGGTTCCTTCAATTCCTTAAGGCAAGCCAAGGACATATCATCCCTTGACGTCAAGAGCGGCTATTGGCAAGTGCCTGTCAAGCTCGAACACTACGGTAAGACATCTTTAACGGCCCCCGATGGCAGGTGTTTTCAGTTTTGTGCCATGCCGTTATGTATGAAGTATGCACCGGCCACCTTCCAGGTGATGGTGGTCAGAGTATTGGATGGCCTCACCGGTGAATTCACACTCGCCTACCTGGTAGACATGGTGATATGGTCGGCAAGTTGGGAGGAACATTTACACCACTTGTCACATGTGCTCGAGATGTTTGCAATCAATGGTCTCACATTCGCAAATGCCAAATGCCACCCTGGAAACACCAGCATCGACTTCCTGGGCATGTCGTCGACGAGTAAGGCAACATAACCAATCTCGAAAAACTGCGACTTATTGATGTTTACCCTACACCACATACATGCAAAGAGCTCCAGAAGGTTTTTGGGTTAATTGACTGGCTCTGGGAGCACATCCAGGACTTTGCCATCATCACCGCACCACTCACTGACCTGCTGTCAACCCAGCGGTGGTTTCAATGGGATATTCCAACCGACGATGCCTTCCAGCAAACGAAGTCCTGTTTCCGAGTGTGCCCGACCTTGGCTGGTGAGGTACGATACCACAAAACACATTTACCTGCAGACCGGTGCCAGTCAAAAAGGACTCTGTGTAGTGCTGTACCAGTGCTGTGACTAAGGTGAACCTCACATAAACGACTTCACTAGTACTAAGTTCGGACTAACTGAGTGGAGAAACGACGTCAAAGAACATGAGAGCTTAGCCTTGGTATGGTCAATCAAGGAGTACTTTGTGTACTTGGATTACCAACGCTTCATGCGTCACACCGACAACCACTGCTTAGTCTGGCTCGACACCATGCTCAAGGCATGCGGCAAGCTGACCCAGTGGGTATTGCTTCTTCATGCTTACGGCTTCGTCGTGGAGCATGTCCCGGGCAGCGAAAACCAGCTAGCAGACGCACTGTCCAGGTCACCACGCGCCTACATCGTGGTGCAGGACGACGCAAAGTGGGAGGATATTTTACCACCACCAATGGGGGAAAAACTGAGTGAGGTAAGCCTTCATCAGATAAACGCCACCAACAATAAGCTTACTGTACATGACGTGGTGATGTGGTGCAAGTGCAGATAGAGTGCGCACACACTCGCGAGCGAAAGACAGTTGCCCCCAGAAAGCTGTCGAGTGTTGGCGCATAATAGATGGCTTGTAACCATGATGTGTGGAGACTGTTTGTTCCCCCCAGTGGTAGAGAGCAGGCATAGAGACATGCACACGATAGCAACATATCAGGTCACCCGGGGATGGAGAAAACAATTCGCAATATGCGTAAACATTTATTTTGGCCCGAACTAACCAAGCACGCACACAGGTACATGACACAGTGAGTTAAATGCATCAAATTCAAAGTACGGTGAGCTGACAGGGTACCACAACAACAGATCCGAATGTCAACTAAGCATTTCGAGATGGTATCACTCGATCTCATGGGGCCCTAGCCTTTGTCCTCAAGGGGAAGAGATTCACTGTGGTGGTCACCGATAATTTCTCCAGGTGGGTCAAGGCATACCCAGTCAGTAGCGCACGAGCCACGAGTGTTGCCAAGATCCTGCAGACAGTCTTCTACCCCAGGTGGGGAAATCCACAGAACCTACTTTCCGATAATGGCATGCAATTTACCGGCAGGAAGTGGTACAAATTGTGTACCCGACGGGGAGTGCGATATCTGAAGATGGTTATCTACCACCAATATGCCAACCCCATTGAGCGACACAACCAAGAGCTCAAGACTTAGCTGCGGCTTTGTGTGGGTGACCATCACACCACCTGGGCTAACCATCTGCCTACCGCCCTCTGCACCATCCAACGGGGTGTCAATGCCACCACCAGCAAGTCACCCGCCGACATCTTGCTGGGCCACAATTTCACCCTGCTTGTTGAGATTACTGCCGGTGGGCAGAATACAGTGGAGGCCCGGTCAGCAGTGACACGCGATGTGAACGGCGTGAGAAGAGGTACTAAGAAGTATGCACTTCTCGGTGAGGTTATATCGCATGGTGGCTGCCGACCACCTTATCACCTACGCCCTGGTCAGCATGCCTAAGTCCATGCGCACCTGCAGTCTGCAGCTCTCAGAGACTTCTGCGAGGGCTGAACAGTGAAGTGCAGTGGTCTGCAGGCGATTGTACGAGCCACTGGAACTACCATGAACCTGGTTCGGCTTTGCAAAAAGACTGTCAAGATGCACCGGGATGATCAACGCCTAAAAACAGGTGACTTCATCGACGATGCCGTATTAGGTGCCCTATGACAGCGACCCCAATGTCGAGGTATGCTAACCACCCACACAGAAGGGAGGAGCATCAGCACTTCCCTTGGAGGAACATCTGCATAGGCACACAAGGCCAACGACGTCCGATGTCCAGATACCTCTCAGGGATTGTCGAGGCGGAATCCCCATCATCGCGAATGGCGCGGTGCCATCTGGCATCGCCATGCCTGCGCCAATGCCATCCCAGGAGTACATCAGCACAAGCAAGAGGAAGCAGCACAATGGCCTGCCCACATCACAATGCCTGGCATCGAGGCGCCAACGTCGATGGGTGCCACCACCCTCTCCTCAGGCGCGCTACAGGTGACACCACGGGACCCCCTGACACACTGTCGATGGCATCAGGGTGGTTTATGGAGGTGTCCTCCACTGGCGAGATGGTGATGCACTGCGGAAGTGCCATAGCAGGAATGCTGCCACATGCAAAGAGAGGTCACCACCATGTGATCAACCCCCTCGGTCTCTGCCAGCCTGGGTCGCTACTGGTGGCAGTATTGTCAGGGGAGCAGCAATAGCGGGAGCAGTGACGGCGGCAGAGAGGGTATCGAGGCACTAAGCTTACCTCCCCCTGCACTCATGCAGGAGATATAAACCAATTTGGGCATGCCTGACATGTGGTGATGCCGCTACATCCCACACCACAGAAGGTCACCCACGACAACACCAGCAGCAGCCACACCAGCACCATCCAGGCTATGCCAGGGCTCGATATCCTCTGTGGCTTTGATAACGTTGGACCACATCCTATCCCTTAAGTGCCTAAAGATGCGCAGTCCGCAAATGGTCTCATCAAGATGGCAGTGGGGGGAATTTGATGCAGGCTAGCATACTGCCTTCCAGACTGTTTCCCATGCTGCGTGTCCACCACATCAACCAGCACCAGTATGCCCTCTGAGTACAATGCAGTGCCGCATGCAGTGTGTTGCGACAGCATTATAGTGCTAAATAGTGCCAAACATTTTCACATCACCCCCTCTCGCTGGGCGGGCTTGAGTGTGTTTTGACGGACTGGGCACACATTAATTATATGGCAATTTAAGATTAAATAATTAAAAGCAAAAGAAAGACACATCAGGCATGTGGATGCTTAAATATGTCCCTATAAGATTTTCAGTGGTTTAATTATGTTTATTTGAATATTCATCTATTTTTGACTTTAGTTATTTCTCCTTAATTTCATTCCATCCACATCTAAATTGTATTTTTTCATGTGCAGTAAAATATTAGGTATTTATTTATGTTTTATGGGAGGGTTTATGTCCATTTAGTTCTGCAAGTGTTTTAGCTCAACAGAAAGTAGTGCAGGGCATGCCGCGTGCCACCATAGTTCACGCTTCGCGAGTTCGCTAGATTCGTTTGCTCTCGAGTGTCTGAAATGGCCGGCATGCACCGCATCGCGCTCTGGGACCTTTCACGTTTTCGCCCCAATCTCATTTTTAACTGCAATAGTCTGATGTAACTTACTGGAACCTGTTCTTTTCTGCACCCGAAGACGCTATTCCTTATTCCCAGGGAATAGCATTGCCCGGAGAAGCTTAACATTCTAGTAATTCATTGTTTTGCACACCTGTGTATTTTCGCAGTTTTGCCTGTCTGGAGAGCTGCAGGTGATTTTATGCAGTTTTCGCCTATGGTGATGTAAAGTGTTGTGCCACAGTAATTACATCCAAGTAATTACACTTCGTGTTTTTCATTTCAAGCACTACCTTCTAGTCTTTCAGGGTCGTCGTCTCCTACAACTCACTTTCACTGTAATTTCACTTAATGCTCAACACCGAAATTTCATTAGTAAAAGGTGTGTGGTTCAGCCTAAATAGGCCCACTGCATTCCGACATAAGTATCATGAGTAGGGAATGCCTGGTTTTCCTGTCCAGAATGGCTCATAAAACAATTTTACAGAGGGACTACATACATCCGGGCGAACGGCACACTGTACCCTAAGATTATTATCATCATCAGCAATCCACATCACCTGCCGAAGTTGTCTGGCACCTAGTCAGGTATCCATCTCCAAACCTACCTAACAATATTATATACCGCCGCTCAAAACTTCCATTATTCAAACGCCACCTAGCCAACAGGAATTAAATTGGCATTCTTCTGTGGGTCCATTTACTGCTGGAAACCATCATTGCTGATCATTTCCCTACACTATTTAATAGGCATTACAGCCAATAAAATTAAAAGAACAAACACAATTATACATAGACGACACTCTCTTTGCTTGAAGTAGCTTTCATCTATTCTTTATACGTTGCTCGGAAATGCTACGACAGTACGTTTGGCCGACTTGTCACAGCGACACGAATGTATATGGTGTTTCCCTGTAGCGACTGTAACTGAAAGTAGCAGGGCCATGTCAATTCCTGTGATAGCGGAGCAGTGTTGTTGGCGCTACGCCGAACGCTCGAAGTTGCCGGCTGTCACGGAAGCAGGATAGTTTGTAGCTGCTCGCTGGGCAGGCCATGGCGGTGACCAGTGACATTACACAAAGATACACAAAATGAGTTGTGGCAGTTGCTCTTTTGAAAATAAATTAGATGTAAAATCTATATAAACATTTTTCTTCACTTTGTATTGCTAAACCATGAAACCAGATAAAGAACATTATCATAATCCGTTGTTATTGCAATAGACACCAACTGATTAAACTGTGTCGCTGGTTGAAGATTTGATGCGAGGCGGACATAGAAGAATGGTTGAACTATGCACAAATTAAACAATGAAGTTTTCCAATTTTTAAATTGATTAATATTGCTTATTATTTATAAAATGAAATATTACTGTTTTTAGTTAACTTGTTATGTTTTTTTAAAACTTAAATTTATGAAAATAATAACACCATATTTCTATTGTAAGATGGTGTAATAAATAGTAATAAATTACTTTTCATAAATTGTTCAGGTTTGTTCTCCATAAAGAGGACCACTATTTTACTGGTTTTAAATTGATTTTATAATTATTTGTATAATATGTTAAATTACCTGACATTGTTATTTATTTTGAAGATTGATAGTTCTGAAAGTCCTAATGGGTTATTCATTATATGACGATGGGCAAAAATAGAGTACATTACGTAATATGGAAGCTGAATACCATGTCGCGGTGACAATTCGTTGCGATTTGGCCCTGTCACTTTCGTGTTGCTGGTCGTGATGTACCGCAGGGATAGACTAAAGGTGAGGTTGACCGATTATTCATCCTCTGCGCATATACCATGTATTGACCTACCCCAATCATACAGAACTGTCAAAGTCACATGGTTCACAGTAATGAATGCGTTTGTTAATAACTTAATTTTTAAATAACAAGCTTTATTGTATGATTAAAATACTCTTACCAATTTTTTTTATATAAAACAGTATAAAAAATTGGTTAGAGGAAGTATACATCTTAAAGCATTTGTTTACAAATCAGTTTACTAACCTAAAATCGAAACCGTGCCATTATCGCTAGACGTGTTGGCACAAAAGCGGTTCTATGTTGTGATACAGAGATTGGTTGTGCGGAGTCAGCGAGATCGGTCTACCTCAACTTTAGTCTTTGGTCACCCCTCCCATCTCTTAATATATAATGCTAAAGGTTATTTCACAATATCAAATACTATTTAAATATTCAATTACGTGAATTTAATTTATTGAACTAAAAAATTAGTAATGTTATTTGCTTTACAAATGCATTCACCAAGCTTTCAAGTTTCCAAATGAAAATTTATTACAAATTTTTTAACGAAACTAGTAAAATAATCAAATAATTTTTTTAAAGGATGAATGACGCCATCACGATACGAAAATAATTGGAAAAACGACAACAAATTTCCTTACTTACATTACATCTGCAAGATATGTGCACACAACCATATTATTATGAGATTACTGTTGCAAGAGAAGCCGTGACCGATAATTTAAATTTAGGTTTCAAGAAAATATAGAACATATGTTCGATACGAAAATAATGGAGGAAAAAAAATTAAAAGAGAAAATGACTGCGATTATGATGTTCGTATTGCATATAGTTTTCAACGATTTTATTTAAATAAAGACTAACTAAATACACGCCTCGCAGTACACATTAAATTCACATTCTCACACACATTCAAAACACAAAGGCCAGGGGCTAACGGTGTGGGTTCTCGGGCAAGGAAATTTGCCCCAGCTAGCACCCGAGAATCTAGCCTAGTTGGCAAATGCACTGGTCCAGGGAAAAGTGATCATGGCGGATTTCCTAATCACTGTAAATATCTGGTAGGATAAGCTACAACATATATTAATAAAAATATACAATATATATATATATATATACAAAAAAAAACTTATAAAAATATTTTAAATAAAAAAAAAATTAAAAATACAAAACTTTGTATACTCTAAATAACGCATCGACTTGATAGTTTGTTTCAGGCCTGGAAGAAGAAACCTTGAACCTCAGGAAGGGGAGCTCCACTGATACTGGAGTCTGTATAGAATCTGGTACCAGGGACCTCCTCAACTGTAATTTACTAACATTGGTATTATTCCTCCTCAATTTCACAAACACTGAAACGATCAATCTTACCCCGAGGGAGACCTGTATAGGACACCTCAGGAGACAAGGGAATCACCGAAACAATATTTGCGAAATTAACTAGCACACTTGTAAACAACAAAACAACAGGTCAGACAGACATCACGACATAATATTCACTCAAGCCGCAAGGATGGAGTGAATATTGTGTCATGATGCTTCACTCCCCCGCCGAAATCCACGCACACGTAAATTTACTTGAAATAGGCAGCACAAAATAACAGCCTAAATACGGGTCCGATGCCCAACAACTCACATACACACAGCGCCCCGCCGCCGACCCAATGAGTGGGTTATGAGTCGGGGTGCATTTGTCTTTACAAACACCCAGTGAGTTATGGGAGCCTAGGCTCCCAGCCTCCCGCCATACAGGCCCTTCGGTGGCATATGAGGGTTCGGCGGTTCAATAAAGACTGAAGTGATCGTGTGAAAAGGTCTTAAAGTTATTGCCTCATATTAACAATTTATAGAAATTATTATGAAATGCTACATACATCACACTTACACTGCATATTTTTATATTTTATTTGAAAATTAAGGTAGATTCATAATATATTAATATTTACATATAAACACGCTGGAAAATAAATGAATCATCTAAGGAAGTATGTAGTCCAAATGGAATGTTTCTTATTGAGATGGAAAATACACAACAATAAGATTATAAGAAATAAAAATGTTAAATAATTACCTTTTATAACAATAACAGAAGATTTTATGTCATCCAACATACTGCCATATTTAAGCTAATTATTGTGTATGTGATTATTTTCAAAACTGTCGAACCGTTACACACAAAATTGTCGAGATCATAAATTATCGTTGCTGCAATTGTACACCAGTTATCCACTTAAAAATTTAATATGTACATAACTGCATTTCCTCAATAAGTTTGTATTTTATGTTTATTTCTCACACTTTTCTTATTTTTTATATGCCTTTCACGTTTATCATTTGTGTGTTAAAATCACAATCTATCATTCAAATTTAGTAATAGTTAACCAATATTTTTAAAGTATATATCGCATATTTTCAATTTGTTTTGTTTATAAATTAAGCATGCCTTTTTTGACCTTAATGTTAGATTCATTTTAAAAATCTTGAAAATAAAAAAAATTCTTTATACAATGAGAATTTACTTTCATTGATACACTTGTGGGAAGGTTTTCATGATGTTAAAGGTATATCATGCATCTGCAGGTTTACTAATACTCATAGTTTACTTTATCTTATTTATTCAAATATGGGATATCGGTGACATGTTACTAGAGTTGTTTTAAATAACTGAAGTACTTGTATTATAGGTTCCTCTTGCAATTTTATTCCAAATACTGTGTATTTGTGATACATTAATGTATTACTACTATTTACATTTATTCATACCGTAGACTCAGCGAATTAGGGCTCCTGATGGAATCATTAGGAAAATGGTCCGCTACATACAGAAAATCATATTGATATTCACAACACAAATTTTAAAGATCTTGTCCAAGTCCTGTAACCGATATTTTCTGGAATTATTGTTGGCAGATACAATCGAAAAAAGTTAGGCAATTTTCTAGTTATGCGTACATTAATTAAATACAGCATTTGCTTACTTGTCTGTTTGTGTTCTGAATTATGAGATCAAAAAGTTTTTAAATAATGTTATTAAAATTAATAAATCGCACATATTCCGCCTGTCATTAAAACAACCTGGAGTTTATTTTAATTCCTGTGTCTTCTATTTCTATATAGATGCGGTTTGAATTTTGTTTATATATTTGCGCGGGATCTATGAAGGTTTCATTCATCACACATAGTGAGAGTGCAGCACCGTTGCTTGTCTCGTCAGAATTGGCAAGCTTATTTGTTAAATTTGATCTCTTGTTATAAAGCATTATTGAAGTCTTTAAAGATAAATTCTCTAACTGAAATTAAATACCTGCTTTTAATAATCGATATATGTTTATTCTTTTAATTTTTCTCACGTAAGCTTGTTTATTCATTTGTTTGTCGACGGCAGCGGTATCTTTTGGCAAAATTACTAAGTGTCAACGCCATATTGAGCGAATGTTGCTCCGAAAGGCTTGGGTGAATATACAAAGTGTTTCCTTAGGTGTTTGGAAGGGTATTTTGTTATTGCAAGTAATTACGTTTGAAAAAAAATAGCCGCTTTTGTTACATAGCTTAAAGTGAAGAGAGAATGAGCTGCTCGGATTCCAAGAAATCGAAGAAAAGAAAGAGCAACAAAAGTGGTAACATGGGTGACGTTCTGGGGAAAGAATGTGGAGACATCGAAAAAGACACTGTACTGGAAGAAACGTGCAATGATGACGCTAGAGAAGAAGCTGACGGTGCGCCTAGTAAAGATGAGCAGTGTTTCCAATTGAGTGAAGACTCGGTGTTAGCTGATTTTAGCCCCGGGGATGGTGGTAAGGTAGGCATTAATGCTGTGTCTGTCAAGTATTGCAAGTTCGTGTCTTGTTTTCATTTGAATTTGGGCGATTCGTAATTATTCCGCAGTGTATAAACATGTAGGTAGGTATCGATCAATTGTTTGGTTTTGTATGATGTTTTCTGGTGTTAATTAAAATTATGTAAACAAGATTACATGTAAGTATGCAGTTCACCTGTTTATTCTGTTTTATAGGTTTATTGTTTAAGTATTCTCGTTTTTATTTGTTTATACCACGTAAAGTACACAAGCTAGGTTATGTAGTTAAAAATGTTTTTACTTCCCACTTTGTCATAAGGGTTGTGTTAGTATTCTTTTAACTTTTCGTAATGGTTTTATTTAAGCGTTTAACAATGTCCAATTACATCAGCTTGCTGTTTATGAATGCTACGATGCTCAAGGTAATTTGTAAATTTTGGTACAAATGCCTGCGCAGTCTTTCAAAAGATATGGTACTTAAAAAATGGACTTTATACTGGGCTTGATTTTAGTTCTGTTTTGTTAGCTTTCTTGTAATCCCATATTGGTTAGATTGTCTTGAGGATATGGAAGTTCTCAGGGTTATGTTTGGTTCTACAGTTAATACGTAGTTATGTAGACCTACATTAACACATGAGTTAGGGGCTCTGCCACAATTACCATGTCCCTTGGTCTTTAGTGTCTGTCCTGTTCCTCATGTGACACCATGGCATAAATACAAGCAAGTTGCCTACAATTGAGATATCCAAAGGTAACCCATTCTGTACATTACTAAAAATGACTCCAGAGTGCAGTGAATGTTGTGCAAATTTTTAAGATTTTACATCTTAACTTTTGATTTAACCCATGCCTTGTTTATTACTGGGGTTTCGAAAAGCACTTTGGAATATATATGTACAGTTTTGTACATTAGTGATACTGCATTCTTGTATTCAGTAGGCTAAATTATGGTCAGTGCATACTTAAATTATAAATGTATTCTTTATATAAAGTTACTGTATTTTACTTTAAATACTGGCAGTGTAGGTTTAATGCTCACTGTTCGTGTTCATCACTGGTTCTATCCATGTCATATTTTGATTGTCAGTCCCCTTATATTTGTTTACATTTTTCTGGATATCATTTTTTTTTCTGTATTACAATACACAAATGGACACGAGACATGAAGAAATCAGGGTACATTGTCCAATGGACACAGCTAGGGACAAGTCAGTTGTAGCAGGGTCCTTACAGTTAAGTGAAAAAGAGAATGAGGATAGATGTTATCAGTGTGTGTTACAGATATGTAGTGTATCCTCATTTTCATGGTCCTATAAATACATTTACAGGTGCACAATTCAGTTTAAAATGCCATGTTATTAGGCTTACTTGTTCATTATCTATAAGGAGTCTATACTGTTGATACATTTGCTGTATTCATAGGAATAATTTAAAGACAGTTTTTTTTATATTCATTTGAATTTTTTTTGTGAATACCTTGCCAATTTTTTAATCTGTCATGGTAGTTAATTCATGTGGTGGTAAGAAGTTTTTAAAAAGTCCTTAGTTATTTTTCTAATGTTCTTTTTAAGGGGCCCTTAAAATTATTTGCAGACTGATGATGCCGTATGGCAACATTTTATTTACTGCAGTGTATATTTGAAAAATGTCTACAGTTGCCAGGTGGCATCATGAATGCATCCTACAGAATGTTCACAGATGTTGGTGGCTGCATGTTTTCTTAGCAACACCAGCTCGTAGCTTTTCTTTAAGGTTCTTTGTTATATTACTCTAGAAAAAGTCCTTATCGTCTGTTACAGTCCTTAAAAGTCCCTAATTTGTGACAATTGGCTAATGTATACTAAAAATTTTGATTGGTAACAGTAATTATCCAGTTGTGTGACTTTTCTGTAAAAGAAAAAAATTCCTGGAAAATTGTATATTTCCACTCTACTAATGATGCAGAACACGACTATAGGAGGGACATTAACGTATGACTAATTTCGTAATATGTGCCCACCTATCCTAACCTAACCCCACGATGGGTGAATCATTGTTTTACATTTTTAAACTATCCTAGGATTACAGGGTTTTACACTAACCTAGGTTTTTTAGGGTTTTACTCTAACCTAGAATTTTAGGGTTTTAAACTAACCTACGAATTTAGGATTTTAGGGATTTAAAGGAACCGTAAAACACACCAAACAAATATAAATTAACTCACCTAGGTAGGCGTCTGGTACAATTCCTCTGTCCTCTGCCAATTCAACCTTACCTCACTTGTCGAAACACCATGATCTACTAAAATTCCACATGCGCGAATATTACTAACTGAAGCCCTAGTTTATGGGCAGATATAACGCACAGAAGCACTCGTTCTTGCTTTCTCCGTTTTTAAATCTTTGGATTGGAACGTCACAACTTACCCCGGCAAAGACACAAAGTCTACTGAACTGCCTCAAAAATATCCGTTAAAATTACATCTGACGCGTCGTGGTGATGTAACAATACCCCCAACCGGCGGACTGCTCATATTTGTAACTATTGTATTTAATACGTTCTACTTATTTTAACATGACGCCCTCCTGAATATTAACAAGGTAAGCTGTGCAGAATCCATTAATGCTACTTTTGTTTATCTAGGACGTTTCCTTCAGAAAAGTCACTAACCGGGATAATTACCTATATGTTGATCAGCTTACCTAACCGTGTTAAATCCAAGAAGTCCCAACCTAACTTAACCTAATTTCATGATAGGTGCATCACAGGGTGTGTGTATGTATAAAGTATAATAAGGAGTAATGGGAATAAACTACTATGATTAAAGTGTTAGAATAAGATTTAATCCTGTGAATCTTTATTCTGACGTGCAATAGCATGTTGGCACACCCCCACTGTGTTTCACCTTTTGTGAAGTTAGGTTTAGTTAGTTTACATCTTTCATTTCACATGGTTAAATGACAAAATTTAATTACCTTCATTCAATCTTGTTATCCATTACTTTTCTTTTCCCGACATGCAATAGTGCGTCAGCACTCTCTCCTGTGATTTACCTATCGGGAAGATAGGTTTAGCTTGGTTAGGTCTTCTGCATTTGACATGGCTGAGCACTGGCAGTACGCAAGCACTTAAATTCCCATGCTAACATGCTTTACGAGACAGTACAATCCCCTACACTCAACACAATTTCTGTCTAACATATGACTATGTACAGTCCATTAAACTGCTTAACCTAACATAAATGTGGGTACTCCTCCATGTAGGCTGCAGGTACACCTTGGTGATATATTGCTAATAGCACACATGTAGGACACGTTCACCTTCTGTTATAACGGGTCTAAACTCTAAAGACACTCACATTACTGCACAATAATTATATATAACACTTAATGCTGTACAAATTGCAAAGAACCACGAGTGTGACCAGAATCAACCACAATCCCCAAATGCACATTTTCAAGTAATCAAATATATTGAAATGGCTGAACCATTCAGTGATGTCTGCTTATAATTTGTTAATGAGTTTCAATTGGCCATTCTTAACATCACATCATCATAGTTCAGTTTTCATAGCTCTCTGATGTTACCTTCAGAACAGCACTGATTCTTAATTAATGTCCCTTTTTTTGTGTCAGAGCAGAAATACGCTATCATGTTGGTTCTTTTTGTGATGCATGTGTTTCAGGGAAAAGTATACTTTCGGTTTTACAAATTAAGATTTAAGTGGGATATGGGTTTTTAATATTTATGTGGCTTGAGGAAAAGCTAGTCAAGATATTCTTTTTCGCAAAGCAGATAAGCACAAAGCTTAATGTCAACATTCCAGTAAAGCATTCATTATAGGACAAACGGCTGAGATAGCTTTAGAAGCATAAATAGGTTAAGAGAAACACAGTTTTTTAAAATAATAATAGGCTACTTAGTTGGGCTATTTGAATACCTTTCACCTTCTAAAGAACTGCAGAGATTCACAGTAATGGCATATTTCATTGTGATGTACTTTACAGTATTAATAATTTTTTATAAGTCGTAAAAATATTTGTTTGTTTGTTTGTTTCAAAGGAGTATGAACCCTGGAGAAGTGTGAGTCTCTCATACACCAAAGTCTTCTTCGGAACAGCCAGCATTGCCCTCATCTTAACCATTCACAAGCCTGCTGAACTAACCATGTGCACAGCTCCTCGGCCATTGGGACCGAGGCTATGCAAAACCTTGTTTTACACCATTTTTTTTATAATTAAATTTTTTAAGTCTACAGTTTTCATACCATAACTTTTAATGATTACTTGCCAATCGTAAGTTTTTACTGCATCTTATATTACCTCAATATATTAATGGTGTTTACTAAAATAAAAATGGTTTTCTGTTAAAAATATTGTGGCTGGTTAAATATATTGAGAAAACAAAGATATTATGCCTAACTTTTTGAAGAGGGAATGTTATGTTCATTAACACTATTGCAGTAATCCTGACTGCGTTCTTTTGTTGGTTGAAGATATGTTTATTGTGGAATACATTAAGAATCTGGGTTCAGCTCCTGGTTTTATACTAATTGTGGTTTTTCATGGTTTTCTGGAATTGCTGATACCGGTGTAGGGTAAGGGAGAATAGGGGGGACTAATCAGAGAGATTGAAAAACGATACCAGGAAATGGTATGTTGCAATATTGGATCTATTAATCATGATAAATTAGAATTGTGTAGGTATATTGTTATGTTCCCATAATGAATCGCATTGGGGAGGGCTATGAAAATCAGGGAATTGTGTGGTAAAAGATATAGAAAACTGGGAAAGTAACTTAAATCTAGGAAGACACAAAAAAAATAGTTAACTGTGTCCAAAAAAGGCTCACACAAAATGTAAACTACTGTGCTTCCCGGAGCATGAGGGTTAGTAAGCATGGAGGGCATCAGTTTACCTGCTTTATATGATTTATCAGATTTATATGTGAATACCAGCTACGTTAATTATTAAGAATCATTGCTTTTCTGAAAAATGGGTAAATAATATCCGCAAATTGTGTATATGGACACATGTCTTGGTGACAAAAATTTTTTAAAATTACATTTCACATTTTGAAATTTCATACTACTGACATGTTTTGTAAAGCCTGTTGACAATGAAAGAATTTGCTGTCTATGGGCAATTTATTTACCATCTTGCACAAGTTGCATCTTACCTTACACATCAGCATACTGATATACTAGATAAATTTAAGAAAAATATGCTAAAACAGTGACAGTTCTGCAAATTTGTAAGCATTCTGGTAACACCCAACACATTAGCTGTCTCACAATCCCTGAAGCACTCGTACACACACCTTCCATTTGTAAATCATAAGTCTTCACACAGTGAAATTGCAAATGTATCACTAGTAAACACAGAAACTCTCCACTACCACCTACAGCACTACCCGGTATCCAAAAGTTACGATCGTAATTTTCCACATTAATGGGGACAGTGACTGCAAGCCTTTGCTTTACTTGTGTTCACAGTAGTTTGTTATGATTGGGTGGAATTAACATGGAGAATCATGTAAACATCAGAGGTTAAAATCTGTGTGAATGAAGTTTTTTTCACACAAACCACAAAACGTGATATGACGTAACCATGCATTTTCAACATGGTAAGCTTTGTAAAAGCCAAATGTACCAGATTAATCCAGCCGAGAAATTTTCTTCAGACAAATCCCTAATCTTGATAGTTACCCTGGAAACACACTAGGTGAATGCCATAATAATTCCTTTCTTTATCTGATTGTCCAAGCAGCTCATTCTGTTTCAAATGATCTTGCTGTTCATTGGATGGTGGTCATAAATTAATTAGCACTTACCTCAAACTGCTGGTGATTTAAATGTGGTAATTAATTGTTGTGACTTTTCTGAAAGGAGGGGGAGGGGGTTGATGGCTGTACATAAGTTTCTTACTGAAATTATGTTAATGTTGATGAAGAGTATATGGTGATTTGTATCTCTGAGCCACCATGATGGCCAGTCAGTAGAATCCTCGTTACTTCACGGATCTGCCAAGTTGTATGCATACCATGCTACTCTTTATTTCCTTTGCTGGAATCTGGCCTAGCAAAGCCACTTGCCAGTGGTTCTGAGACTTGCTTAGGGTAGTTATCCAAAGCCCACTCAGCCAAGTTCAAAGACATTGTCATGCCCAAGTGAGCAAACTATTTGCAACCGCTGTGCAGCCAGCCAATATGTACAAAACCCTTTGGTTGTTCCATCAACCCATATGTAAGCAGTGATTGTGTAACATTGGCTCACCTACAACAGGTGCAACTTCAGTTTCTCATGGTTCATCCCAAGTTTTTTTGCCAGAGTTTTAATGTTTGATGTCAACTAGGCACTTCGCCAGCTTCAGCGGTCTTGACTAAAAAATATGGCTACATAAGTAACTGGTTTGTTACATAAGATATTGCAATTCTTTGGTCATAAGTTTTTAATATCATTTTGCTTCCAACTCCTATTCATTGTATTTGAATACTGTATTAGTTGTAAGAAATAACAACCAAATATGTGTTTAAATTCTGGATGCACCAATATTACTACAAATACTTTGTCTTACAGCATGCAATAGACATTGTGAGCGATAGCAGAAAAGAAAAGATTAAACAGGATAGAACATTAAGCAACAGACTGGCTTTATAATAAAATAATAAACATGTACTTTCAACAGTAAATTTTTAAAAATTTATTTTGATACGTACACATATTGTGTAAAAAAATTTGGCTATGTAAGTCTCATGATTTCTGATGACTAAGTTAGGTACTTAATGGTTAAGGTTATGTATGACCCAACACAAAATATTATCGGCAGAATTTCATTTTTGGTTGCCAGTGATGAGTAGTGAACTGTGATAAACATTCGTAGTGATTTTTTATCTATAACAATTTTAAAAATTTGTATTTTGGTACTAATTGTGCTGTGTAATGTCTTGCAGAATGAAGATAGCCCTACTGAGGTTGCTGCAATTGGTGGCGTGCAGCAAGAGGAGAGGTGTGCGTGTGAAGCATGCAAGAATAGACAGTACGTATGGTATCAGACTGCATTTTTTGGTTTAGGTACTAGCGCAATAATTAAAGTCCTTAATTCCTCAGTTCGGTTATAGTCAATTAACTCACACTCATCATTAACACACTTTGTTTGTCTGTTGCCATAATTTATAATGTCTTTCACTCGCGCATCCAGTCCAATAGTCCAGTTTGCCAGTTGTACTCTTCACTGCACCAATGCTCGCAGTCTCAGATTTTTCTCCCGCTGGTCACTTCTCTCGTCGCTCGTTTTGCTCGTCCGTAGTCTATCCCCAAAACTCCAGCCACTCAGCTATTCATCCACTCATCCAAAAACCCGGCTTGGAGGCCCGTCACACTATTTATGCTCTGCTGGCCTTGACTTGGAAAGTTCGATGCACTCTGAGTCACGCTTAGAGAAACTATAGCTGCAAACCACTAGAAAATTTTCAGATAAATACAGAAGCACAATACAACCAGGGTCAGCAGCGCACGCCACATAAAGGATTGTGTCGTGATCACTGTGCAAAGGACATATTTTTGCAATTTGCAAAAATTATTTGCTGGGTTATACAGCCTTTTCCCATTGTGGAGGATAGAGGTTTCAGAGCTCTGGTGAATAATTCACAGCCACGGTACACTATTTCATCAAGGAATTACTTTGCTCCGAAGTGATTCCAGAAATTTACAACGAAATGAAAGCCAACGGGGAAAGTTTATTACAAGATGTAGACTATGTAAGATTCACAACTGATATGTGGTCTTCATCATATAGTGATGGCTACATGAGTCTTAACAGCTCACTTTACAGACAGCAGTTACTAGTTACTGTTTACATCACTTAGCTCTTGAGGTTGTACCCTTCCCAGAAATCAGTCATACCACTGACAACATGTCAACCTTTATGACCATAGTTATTATTGAAATACACTTAAGTGACAAGATTGTAGCTGTGTTAAGAGACAATGCAAGAAATTTGACACACTGTCTAAAAAAGACAGGTTTCAGCCATTTACCTTGTCTGGCTGATACACTGCAACTTGTAGTTGAGGATGGCCTCCTCAATGCCAAATTTGTCTGCTATCACCCTACTCATCTTCTAAGGAGACAATTTGGGTTCCTGCAACAGAACACGTTCTTTCACTTGCATGTTGAAGAGACCATCTGCTGGAGAGTGTCAAGGTACTCATCATCCCACTACTTCCAAATTCTGCCCTGGAACTGTATAATGAACTGTCATCTTTCAAGAAACTGTAATTTTTAACCCTTTGGTGAGCAATGTTTTTAATATTTAAGTATGTATCACAGAGCTAGGTTTTTAATATTTTTGTACGTGCAAGAATTTTATCTTTTTGTTTTCTTTTTATTTACAACAAATTTCCACTTTTTGTTCATAATAAAAATTTTAAAACCCATTGAATTAGCTGAAGAAAAAAAAACTACATATAGTACACCATTACACACTTCACACACATAATCTATTGTGTATTTTTCATTGCTGATTGATTTCTCATCATTTACAACATACACATCTTAGACATTTCAACTTTTTCTTCCACTGAAAAGTTTTTCCATGTATGGAAGTCCCTGAAACATGGATGTACACATAGTCCAACATTACATTTTTGATGAGCTTTTTTTACACTGTGTTTACACACGTAGCACTGCCTCTGAGGAGACTTTTTTGAAGCAGTGGATGGCAGAGGTTCTGGGAAGTGTCTGGCAGTCAATCACAGGGGGTCTGGAATTCCAGTAGAGGTCTCCACTGAAGGGTGTGTCCACCTTTCATGGGCGTGCGTGTTGTGCTGAATTCTTCTATCAGTTGCCTGTAATCCAATAGTTTCACTTTTGTACCTGCCTTGCAGTTGTATAAAATACAAGAATTATACACAACCTTGTCAAGAATGTGAAAAAATAGTTTTATGTGCCATTGTATTGATTTACGAGTACTACCAACAAAATTGATCTCCATGTTACATTTGTCAACAGCACCCATGTTTTTATTGTTGTCTTGAACCATGATAGGTTTTTTGACATGCTCACCAGTTATGAAATTTTCTTTTTCTGTCTCTCTTATTTCATGCTTGTGTATTGTTGAGGCCATGCGTACGTCGCGTCGCGCCTGTTGTGCCATTTCTCAGCCAGGATTGTTTGCGTGTAATACGGCACATTAATTTTTTCCCCAATTTTTGGGTAAATTTTGGAATGCATTTTCTGTTTGCTCTCACTATACCACAAGCTCTTGTTGGGTTTTCCAACAAGTACAGGAAAAGGGCTGGACTCGTGTACCAGTTGTCTGTTAATAGGCAATGTCCTTTACCAAGATACGGAGTCAGGAGTGTCTTGACATTGGGACTAGAAATGCCTAGACTTGTTTCTGCATCAAGATTGGTTGTGGCACCTGTGTACACCAGAAAATTAAGTATGTAGCAATCACACAGACTAAACAATTTGATTCCAAATCTATGGCGTTTGGATGGAATATATTGTTTGAATGACAAATACTCTTTCCAAACAACAATACTTTCGTCAATGTAGATGTTCTTACGTGGATATAAACTTGACTTGAACTTCATTTTTATTGATTCAGCAATATAACTAATTTTATCTAATCTGTCACCAGCTGATTGATTCAGGTTGTCTGCGAAATTGAGAAGTTGTAGCAGTAAGAGGAAACTGTTTTGAGATATTATTTTTCTGAACATAAGGGTTGAGAGAAGTGGATTGGTATACCAGTAATTTTTTAGATGATTTTTTGCCAGCGTGTGCAGTTAGCATAATGACGGCAAAACATGTTTACAACTCTGATGCTGTAGGCTTGGTACACTGTTTTAGTTTGGAGTGTTACTTCACATCAAAGTTATTTGTCACAAAGATGAAATAATTATTCATCTTACAGACAATATGTTCAACCAAATCAGAACCAAACATTTGCGTGAATACCTCCGATTCGCTCATATTTTCTGATAAATCAATTTTGTCTCTTAATGCCATATGTTATATCATAAAGCTGCAGAACCAGTGGAGAAAATTCACCATCATTTTGCCACTGAAAATGTCAGTAGCATTACTGGAGGTGGAGGGTGGGTTTTGTGTACTGACTTCATTATTAGAGTCAGAAATAATCAAACTACTGTCACTATCATTTGCCGATTCCCAGTTTGCTGTTATTTCTTGAATTTCCTTTTCACTTAGTTTGGCATGCTTGCATTTAGATGCCATAGTAAAACCAAATATTTTTTATTCCATGAAAGTAACTTCTTCACTGCGAAGGCGGCAAAACAATGTTGACGCATTCTGCGTCCCTATATTTTATTCGTCAGAACACACGCTCTGGCGGACCTCGCAGCCGGATGACCGCAATAAGGATTAAGGGTTTTGTGGATGTGCCGGAAGAGGGACACCAGGAGCCTCGCAGCTGCTAAGGCACGCTACCAAAGGTTTTGGCATGTGCAACTGTTCCTGCACGTGCAGACGACATCCGGAGACAACGGAAAGCACCAGGGCTGACTGAAGTCTGTATAGATGGAAGAAAGGACAAGCTGAATTACCCGGGATAAAAGGGACAGTGCCCCGACCAAGCAGCTAGCACATTTATGACTTCGAGGGGGTCATAAAATAAAAATACAATTAACCCTCGTGGCGCCCAGTTACCGACAGTATAACCAAAAAAGGGAGCGTGGTAGGAACCCAGGCGAAAATGGCAGGCCGCAGATGTGCGCGAATTTAGGAGGAAGGCGGAGAATAATAATATAAACCCCCAGTGGGTTACTAGGTCACCAGGCGATAACGAGCCAGCCAGGCTAAACACAGACGTCAGGGAGGCTATGACAAAACACCCTGTAGCGTTCAGCAATATTACTTTAAGGAGTCCGAATTAACGAGGGAGAAATTAGCGAACGGGAGCGGAAACGTGGAGCGGATGCCAGTAGCGGGCAGGAGGACGTATTAGCGAAGATAGGTCTCTTTCACTGGATGGTGAAAAGGACGTGGGTTCAGGCAGACAGGTAATTACAGTGCTGAGGAACGACGAGAAAAACGAAGCATAAGTTAGCGAACGGGAGCGGAAACGTGGAACGGATGCCAGTAGCGGGCAGGAGGACGTGTTAGCGAAGATAGGTCCCTTTTACTGGATGGTAAAAAGGACGTGGGTTCAGGTGGGCGGGTAAACTACCGCGCCGACAAACTACAGTAACCGGAGCGCCGGTGAAAGATAAAATAGAAAAAAAGTAAGTACTAATTCCCTGGATGGGGAATAGTGACATTTTCCGAACAAGTATACCAGTATTTCCGCCCGCCATAAGACCACTCGGATGAGCGGCAGAGAAAGGGCAGGAAAAATAGTTCACTGTATGGTACAGAGACTGCGAGATAGGGGTAAAGGCAAGATGCCAAAACAAACCCAGCAATATCGCGCAGTCGGTGCCCGAAGATAAACAAAATTACAGTAACCGGAGCGCCGGGGGAATATTCCCTGGATGGGGAATAGTGACCCTTTTCCGAACATGTATACCAGTATTTCCGCCCGCCATAAGCCCACTCGGATGAGCGGCAGAGAAAGGGCAGGAAAAATAGTTCACTGTATGGTACAGAGACTGCGAGATAAGGGTAAAAGCAAGCTGCCAAATAAACCCAGTAAGATCGCGCAGTCAGCGCCGTGGAACCGAGTGCGCACGGGAGTTTAAAAGGCGACTTCAGCGCCGCGGAACCTAGTGCGCACGGGAATACTCATGTGGAGCGGACGACGAGAAGGCGAAGAGAAACGCTAGAAAATGGCCGTCTAGCGAGCGCGGGGATAGACGTGGGAGACAATGACGCAAGAGGGAGCGGCCGCGGAGAAAATGAAGAAGGAAGGAAGCGGACTGCATAGGCAGAGAGTCGAACCCAGCCAACTTCAGCGAGGTGAGGCTGTACCATGCAGACCCGACTAATCGGCGGGACGAGACAGCAGCCCGCAGCTGTCAACTGAACGAGAGATGGAAGGGGGGACCTTCCCTCCTCCCCCCAGCAGGCGGTCCAACCCACATTGCGGGGAGTCCAGCCGGCCGTACGTAAACAATCGACGGGACTTCTCCATGCCCTGCCTAATCCAGGGGCCGTGAAGGCGGCCAGCACCAGGTAAATTGTTTACCACCCTACCCCCCCCTCTTCATTAAGCAACAAAGGCGAGACAGTGCAGCAAGAAAATATTTTGTTTACCGAGTGCAAAGTGACCGATTAGTTTCATTCATTTCAAAACCGCAAGTACGAAGTGTGGAAGGCCTTTAGCCAACTTATCAAGTCAATGTTGTAGTGTAATTATGTGTTCAAACATGCACAGTGAAAACCACGAAAGTCCGCAACAAAAATGGCAGGACATCGGTCTCATTGTACCCGAGCTAAATTCATCAGTAGCCATGTTTGCCAGTTACTGATTGTGTGCACTTGTGTGCCCCCAATTAATAGATGTTCACCGATGTTTGTATTCTGTTTACTTTTTGTTTACCACTGTAAAGCATTGCTTACGAGAGTTGTTTACCGATGTTTACTTGTGTTTACCATTGGTAAGTTATGTGTAGAAAATGGGGGAATGTTAAAGTTAGATATACAAGAATGTCTAGAAAAAAGTTACAGGTTTTTTTGCGCAATAACCTTAATAATTTTTAATCGCCAATGTTTGGTTAAGTGGCTAAGAATTAATTTTCATATACCTGTTACTGGAGGTATATCGTTTGTAAAGTGTTACGGGAAAAAGCTGCCTACTAAATATAGTGTAGAGAACCATATGTGAGTTATTCAAGTTCTTAATTGTCATGGCTTATGACGTTGACTGAATTTTATAATACGTTTTTGTTGTATGAGTGGGCCGCTTGTGACGAATATATTTCGCGTAACGACGCTGAGGGCGAGAATCGTGGTTTTAAATCAGGCGTTTTATATTGTGTTAAAGAATTTCTACAAGTGAAAAAAATCTGTACTGTCTTTTGGAGTCTTTCGCTTAGAGTATGCCGTGGTTTTATGCGGTAAAGTGGCAGTAAGCCGCCAGCCGAGATAGGAATATGAGTTTTTTTTTTACTGCCAGAGTCAGAGCGAGTAAAAGACCGCCAGGAAGTTTGTTTTGATAGGTCTACCTGCCCTCATAAATAACGTGTGTTCACATCACGGTCAGGGCTATGCATGGCGTTATTAACCCCGAGAAAGGCGCAATTATGTACCAGTCGTTTACCGCGAGGTTTGAGAGTGGTTATTATTGTTACCGATGTTTCACTCCATCAGTCTCATTATGTAGCAATGGTTATTTAGGGTTTACCGATGTTCGCTTGTCGTTTACCGTTGGCAAGTTACATGGATAAAAAGGTGTAACTATGTATTAGAATTCGAGATTTAGAGCCTCAGCCATTGTAAGTTGTTCCTTTCGGGTACGAGTCACGAGTCACAAGGTCGGAGGAGAAAACGATGTGTTTTTTTTCGTTTTGAAGGGCCGACCAGCCCCATGAATAAAGTGTGTTTATTTTACCGCTAGGGTCAATGTTGCTTATCTTGGCCCACCGTCAGACCGCTGGGGCGGAGCGGCAGAGAGGCTCATGAGATAACAGGATCGTTGTTCCTAAGTAGTAAGGGGAGCTTGCTCGCATAACCTGTTGGCAACTGTTCAATGAGAAACTGTTCAGTAAAAAAAAAAATGACCCCGCCTGGATGGGCTGGTTAGTGCGGCAGAACAGAGTGTGTAAGGAACCAGTGTAATTAATTGTAAGGATGTAAGAGGAGTGTGCTATGTGACCAGGGTTTATTTTGTTTGTACTTTGTGTCAATTTTCAAAGTGTGAGACAACTCCCCCCCCACCCAAGCATTGCCTAGGGTTTGCGGGCCTGCGATGTTCTAAAATTGTAAGAGGGTGTGCCCCTCACAAACTGGTTTGTGACGCATAAGCCCTAACTTTCCCTCAGGCGCACTGCCAGGGCCACGCAACATAGTATGGAGGGGAACCGCCCCTCCACACCCCTAACAAGGTCAGAAGCAGAAGGTCGCCACAGCTGCTATCGCTGCCTACCAGCAGCACAAGCGCAGAGCCGCGCGCGCGCACAGAACCGCGATGAGCCTAGAGGACAACCATAAGAGGAAAAAATGCCAGAGCGTGCCCTCGACGAAGAGAGCGGTGGGGAGTTTGACGCATTCTGCGTCCCTATATTTTATTCGTCAGAACACACGCTCTGGCGGACCTCGCAGCCGGATGACCGCAATAAGGATTAAGGGTTTTGTGGACGTGCCGGAAGAGGGACGCCAGGAGCCTCGCAGCTGCTAAGGCACGCTACCAAAGGTTTCGGCACGTGCAACTGTTCCTGCACGTGCAGACGACATCCGGAGACAACGGAAAGCACCAGGGCGCGGACACAGCTGCATTTTGCAGCTGCCCAAGGGACACCGAGATCCCACCACCAGCTGCGCCTGTCCCGGGCTTGTACCGCAATAAACCATGAGAGCTTTTAGCGGACGTGCGTGCAGAACGGGACAATAAACTTCCAGGCCAGAACCAAGGGACTACGCCAGGCTGGCTGCGGACCACACGAGCAGCTGCCACGTGTTTTATGACCCGGAGGGACGCCAAGCACCCCGGACACGTGCAGCATAGACGGGGCAAGTTGAATATGGTGATGGACGCTACAAAACCACACGAAGGGGGGAGCAACAGGGCAGTCAGTGGAGAGACGTCGAATCAGTCAGTCGCGGATCGAGCAGTCAGTCAGTCAGCCGGAGTCAGTCGAGGATCGAGAATGCATCACGACGTCGACCTCAGTCGGAGGCC
>NQII01000573.1:532457-549130 GCA_002778355.1 Clitarchus hookeri
AATCAGTCAGTCGGAGTCAGTCGAGGGTCGAGAATGCATAACGACGTCGACCTCAGTCGGAGGCCGTCAAACGGGACGTGCGGCGGGAAGAATACGAGAAAAGTCAGTCAGACTTCGTCAAACGCAGAGTCCTGCGTTGGACCCGGGAAGAAGGAACTTCGAAGCCAGGCGCCGAGACGCCCACCAAGTTCGAGAGCAGTTCCAAGCCGCCAGCCGAGGGAATTCAGCGCTGCAGTGTCAGATAAGTAGTTCTACACCAAGTGCGAAGAATCTCCCCCCCCCCCTCCTAGACGCCAGTCGCGGCGTCAAACCATACGTAGCCTACATAGGGAAAGGGAGGGAGTTTGTCTCTTGAGTTCATGTACCAGTTAACCTGTTCAAGCAACAATAAAACTCGACTATATGAACTCACACAAAGCCAGTGTATGTTATTAGTAAATTGGACCTAGAGACAACAGTGTCGACGTATTTATACGCCCTATCACTGAGGGCTAGCATCAAGTGCTGGCGCCTCACGCCGCAGAGCAGAATCAATACCTACTTCCAAACTTCAGCATTTGGCAGGTATCAATGTGATACTTATTTTTTCGTTATTGCGTGTTTTAAAGTATGTGTCTTCCTAGAGTGGTACTCATGCTGTAACCTAGTGTGAGTGTTTGAAACTAAATATTGCTTATGATTGACACTCAGGAGTTCCTTTGTTTGAGGGAGAAATGGCAGCAGTAAACACAAACGGCACATTTTATTTTTGTACAAGTGGCGCATCACGAGAGACTGTGGCGTCAAAATAAGCAAAACCAGTGAGTAGTATATTGAATAATGGTTATTTTTTACGTCAAAAGGTGGCAGCAGCTATAAAAAATTGAAATGTCCTCATAAACATAAATATATGAACGTGCTCTATGCGCCATTTCATTTTACGCTCATAAATATACGAGCTTACTCGCCAAATGGTTAAGAATCACTGATTTTTCAAAAACCAGGAAAATAATACTGGCAAATGGTGTATATGGTTATAACTAAACACACTTAATAAGAATTTCATTGGGGTTTCTTATAATTTGTAGTATATACAGTGAAATATGATATTGAGGAGGGCTGTCAAGATCAGAGTATTTTTGCGATAAAAATGTAAAATTTATGTTATATATTTAGACTATTGGGTTGCTGAACCGTGCTAAATGCAAGAACGCCTCCGGAAACCAAATCGTAATTTACAATAAGTTATTCACAGGGTTTGTTTTTGCCAATGCACTAAGGATATACATATATAAAACATGATAACTAAGCAGTGTCAGAATATAATTTAATTCTCTTCAATTTTGCAAGACTTACCTTAGTGATATTCAACAGAAATTGTACTTCCTAACTTATAAGTAGTAATTTATATATATACACACACACACTCAGGGGATGGACAAAATAATATGTACACCTAACATATACACAATATTTATTTATTAATAAGGTGTTGGGCCACTATTTACTTTTAGAACAGCTGCAATTCTTCGCGGAATAGATTCGTAGAGTGTCTGAATAGTTTCCAACGGAATGTTGTCCAATTCTTGTACCATAACATCCGCCAATTGCTTCAATGATTTTGGAGATGGAAATCTGCTCCTCACTCTCTGCTCTAAAACTCCCCATAACGGTTCAATTATGTTGAGGCCTAGCGATTGTTTGATGATATTCTGATGCTCCTCAAACCAAGACCGAACCTTTTTGGCTGTGTGTATGGACGCATTATCATCTTGGAATATGGCAGTGTTTGGCAGCAATATTCTAGTCATAGTAGGAACTTCATCATTGAGGATGTCGAGATATTCATTCTCAGTAATCCGGCCAGTGATGTGAATGAGAGGACCAGCTGAATACCATGATATAGCCACCCAAATCATAACGGAACCTCCCCCATGCTTGACTGTAGGAAGCAGGCAGTCCGGATCGTAGGCTTCTTTTTGGGGTTCTCCATACATAAACCCGGCCGTTTGTAGGAAACAATGTAAACAATGATTCATTGGACCATACCACATTCTTCCAATCATCAAGTGTCCAGGTTGTATGATCATGGCACCACTTCTTTTGCAGTTTAGCGTTGGCGTCCGTTATAAAGGTTTCGTAATTGCAGCCCTTCCATGTATGTTAGCTTTGTGGAGCTCCCGCTGTACTGTTTTTGTCGAAACAGTGTTACTCAAGTGAGTGTTTAGTTCTGCTGTCACTTTTGCCGCGGTAGTTTTATGTTGTCTGGCCACAATTCTTTTTAATGTTCGTCGGTCTCTGTCAGTTAACTTTGGGTTTCGTCCACTATTCCTCTTCGCCGATGATGTTTTACCATGTTTTGTGTATGCTGTCATTACCGTGGATACTGTTGCTCGTGAAACGTTAAACAATTCAGCTGTTTTTGTCACAGACGCTCCCGCTAACCGAGCACCAACGATTTGTCCTCTTTCGAAGTCCGAGAGATCACACATTTCACCGATTGCTTGTTTTAACCGTCGCAAAACAAAGCACTAAACTGTGCAATACATACGCGTCACATTATTTACATGAAAACAGTGTTGCCAACATGCAACAAAATGTACTATATTGTATGGTGTTCATATTATTTTGTCCATCCTCTGTGTGTGTGTGTGTGTGTGTGTATATGTCTAAATATGTATATATACACACACACTCTCTCTCTGTCTCTCACTCTCACATTGAAGAGCCAACAAAACTGGTACACCAGCCTAATATCGTGTAGGGCCCCCCCATGAGCACTCAGAAGTGCCGCAAGACGACGTGGCATGGACTCGACTAATGTCTGAAGGTATGCAGGAGGCAATTCACACCATGAATCCTGTAGGGCAGTCCACAAATCCAATCTGCGCCAATTTGAGAAAGAGTTGCACGTCTGTCACGTTTAATGATTCTCGTCAGTCGTCGTTTGTCCCGTTCTTTCACGATCTTTTTCCGGCCGCAGCGATGTCGAAGATGTGATGTTTTACCGGATTCCCCATATTCACGGTACACTCGTGAAATGGTTGTACGCGAACAACCAAATATTATCACTACCTCGGAGATGCTATGTCCCATCTCTCGTGCGTCGACTATAACACCACGTTCAAACTCACTTAAATCGTGATAACCTGCCATTGTAGCAGCAGGTACCGATCTAGCTGCCAACCAGCGGGAGGAAAATCTGAGACTGCGAGCATCGGTGCAGTGAAGGGTATGACTGGCAGGCAGGACTATTGTACTGTATGCAATATTAGGTGGCTGAGTATTCCTGTCACCACTGTTTCTCAATCCACCATGGGATTATTTATGCATACTAGCCAAGGGATTAATGATTTAGGTCTTCTGTCTAAATAGTATTCATTCAAGAGTCAGCTCTTTTCAGAGTATTATTAAAATTGCTATTCACCTACCCTCCCTGTGCTAAAGGAATCATACTGCTCTACTGGTAGGGGCCATTGGAGTAGACTTGCGTGGTTTCCAGTCGGGGACGACACTATTGATGGGAGCCCAGCTGTATATTATGGAATAATTTTCTTGAAGAATTAATACAGTGAATGTTGCGAAGTTGATTAGTGCAGCTTGCGTTCGAGCCTCTCAGAAATGAACATGATTGAGGCAGGAATGTACCTACAGAAATATTCCAGCCTGTCCAGGAAACCAAATACAGTAGCACTCAAAGAGAAAGTTCTGTTGCTAATATACCTGATCTTGCAGTGCATCAAGGGTGTTGGACACTGTGAGAACAGCCAGTGTGTCCCATTCATTCCTCTCTCCAAAGACAATCTCACTAACTGTAAGAACCTAACCTTCAAAGGCATTGCCACCCAACACTTTTGCGAGGATACCATACAGTGAATTATGAAAAATGTGTTGGTGTGCTGAGAATTGTTAGGTTGGCCAAGACTGACATTCCATTCCACGGACCGCCTGCAACAAATCTGGACTGTGGAGGAATCTGTCCTTGATAAATTCTGGCCAAATTTACTCAATGTGTGTTCGTGAGTTCCATCTTTTGCATTCAATAATTGAAAGTTACACTAGATGAGCTCTCTCTTTCCTGGAGATGATAAAATAGCAAGCCATAAAGATAGTTACATTATCATTCTGTAGATACTCGCATCATAATTTGGGAATGCATCATCTGATGAATAGTGTCTCGTCTCCCCCACATGAGTTCATTTTGAATCACCCATACCACCATGCTTCATTTCTCATCAGCCTTTGGAGTGTCTACATGTTCCTCAATTTTTAAAGTGTATAAGTTCCCATGTGCCACTCTGCTCTTGTAGCCAGACAACAGCTTTCTTGACCAAACTGACCAGCACATGTTAGTGAACAAAGACATGTTCCCTCCATCTCGCAACTGTTTAAATGGTTGGAGCCATCATCTTAATGATATACTGATGCACATGCTCTAAATTCAGTATGTTCCAATGTGTTTGTCTGGCCACCTAAATGGGGACCATCACAATAGTGCATAATCTCAGAATTTGGTGTCACCCCCCAAACAGAACATTTCTTGTATAGGATAAGTAAACATTTGGTGATTTGAAAATATCATACACTCTGCAAACTCCAGTTGCCTGCAACTAACATTAATAATTTACAGATCTATATTTCATTTTGCAGCACTTTTGAAAGACCTCTCCCTTGGAATGATAGTCAATAAATATATTTTATTTTAGTCTTGGACGTTAACTACCGAGTGTGGTGGAATATACACACTGTGTTTATTACCAACATGGCAATATTTATTGTTTAAAGTATAAACAGTGACTAAAAGGAAAAAAGTAACTAGGGCCTTAAAGTGCTCACTTTACCATGAACAGCCTATAGCAGTGTGAACTGGGGACTGGTTGTGTTTTGTTTATGACAATATGTTGTTTATTGTGCAGGGAACAGGCAGCAGAGCAGATGAAGGAGATGCGTTGCCTCCATAGCTACTGGATGGAGCTGCGACAGTACATCCGAAATGTGTATCGCAATGCTGTGGAGGGTCGTTCTGAGGACGAGGAACTGGAGGAGGCTGACAGAATGGCTGACCTTGTCAACAAGTGAGTTTTTCACCACATGCAGTTCACAAAGTGAGGGAGTGTTTGCAATCTTTTGCAACAAGACCAAGGCAGTTTAGGTTGAAAGGGTATCCATGCTACCTAAAACCCCTTTTTGAACTTCATCCTTTGTGGGTTTTTCTTATCTGTTTTTATTTTTATTGGAAACATTTGTGAAAATGATAATGTTTATAAACAAGCAAGTTCCTGCAGGCAGGCCTGCTCAGAACAACTTGGATATAGACTCACATTTAAAACATTCACGATTCTGAACAAAGCTGTTCTTAACCGGAATTCTACTACCAATGTTTATATTCAACTCTGTGTTTGTTGTTCAACTGCAACCTTGCCATTTTCTTTATTATATGGCAAATTTTCAGTCCTTTTTTTGTTTATGAAGTAGCAGATTGTTTTGGTTTATATGTGTAAATGAATTGAGGCGACTCTTGAAAGAGGCAATGAACACCTACTTGGTAGGTGTTCATTGCAACTTATTCATTTTACAATGTTTTTTTAATTTGGTTTGGAGGTATTGCTGTGTGAGGTACACTATACTTATGTGTTGTTTAGCATGTGTGTATATTTTCAGACTCTGCGTCAAGGATCCCCACCAGTTGTTCCAAAGGTTGGAGGCCCAGGTGCAGGAGTTCGTCATTGAGGCAAAGGTGCGCCAGCTAGAACTGCTTCACCGTGAGAAGCAGACTCCAGAGATTGCCCGCATCTTCCTCACAGGTACCACTGCTCCCCTCCCACTTTTATTTGCCATTTTGACAGCTGTTTACAACCTGGAGTTCTGAAACTTGTTTAGTCTTGCTGTAGTTTAGATGACCAACATTCTTGAGTGTGGGTTGGTTCTTAGTTCTACTACGACCGAAACAGTAAACACTGTGCTTATACAAAGAACTACATGAAGTGGGAAATTAATTACCTACCAACATTACTACAGTCGAGCCCTGATATAACAAACATGTAGGTAACAAAAACAGTGATAGAAAATAAAGATTTTCAAGAACCGTCAAAAATGTAGGTATTTCTCAGTAGATATCCTTAAACAATCCGCTAAAACACACACACACACACACACACACAAAAATTTAAATTCTGTTTAAAACTATGGCTGCGGTGATTTGAATTAACCACGCGCATACCTTAAGAGTTTTCACATGACACATGACGTCACGAAGGGTTCCTGTTTTCTTCACCCCTGCCTCCCTGCTGCAGCCATCCCTCTACTACAGTGGAACCCTCTTATAAGGTTCTTCAGGGGTCCACAAGAAAGTGACACTATAAGCAGGAAAACCTTATAAGAGGGAAACACAAAAATTCAAGAATCTGGACACCAAAAGATATAAAATTATGCACCGTAATAAACACACAACTTTACATAATGAACAAAACAAATATTTCTTTTAAATACATAATCTTTTAAGAAATTTTATCTCCTGGTTGCAAAATCATAAAATAAGTATACGAGCAAAAGATTACTGTACATGCAAAACAAGCACAATTGTTCGTGGCAGTTTGTCTCCTGGTTGCATCAATGATTCGATCCAGAGTAGTCACTGGGATTTCCAAATTCCGAGGAATTGCTGTGCGTGTTCTACCGGGATTACGGTCCACGTGCTTGATTAAGATTAACTTTTCAGCTAATGAAAATGTTTGTTTTTTCTTAGAGGCACTCATTTTAATTTTTCACTAAAACTGTTTCAAGGATGAATTAATTTTCACTACATAAATATTAACTGGGCATGTGCAAAGGTCGTTTTTTAAATGTGAAGCGAAGTCGAAGCGAAGCTTGCATTATGCGAAGGAATTTCGAAGAACAATCGGAGCTTAAGGATTTAAAAATATATATAATAGGCTACAGTTTTCAAGTATATTCAACTCGTTTGTACTGTTACTGCCAAAAAAATGTATGCCTACTAGACACTGAGCATAGGAATAAAACATATCCTAATCTTGTACTGCTGAAAAACTGAAATATCAAAATCTGTAAGAAAGTAATCATTATACATTTGGATACCTACAAACTTTTTAAAAACTATCATACTCCATATATCCAGTCCCTTTTGGCACCACCACCGCACAGTGATGTCAATGGATGCCTATCAACATTTGACCTCTTCCCTTTCCTCCTTCAAGGACCCTTGTCAATGTCAGGCTAGATAGTAAACTTGCTAGATTGTGGTGGTATTAGGGCCTCAGAGCAAGAGAGTTGAGCCACTTTCACTGCTAACAAAGAAAGTGTGAAGTTCTTCCAAAAAGACTATCAGCTGTGGTGTGGTACATACAGCTGCCCGACTCCCCCCTCCCCCCCTGCCGGGCTCGTGATAATTTATGACATTGTTACACATGTCAAAATTAGAAAGCCACAGAAACATTAATTTTTCGAGACAGAAAATCCACACTGTATTTGTGTTATGTTAGGGTCTGTCACCCTCCTATTAAACAGCCTTCCACTGGTGTGTGCAAGGCATGAGTCTTGTAGGCCTAACAAAGCGGGGGGGGGGGGGGAGAAAAGACAAGGAAAGCGGGCTGGGACATCTACCTGGAACACGGCACCACGGGCCACTGCCATGAAGAGGAGGGGGAGGGGCGACAACCTCCGGGCGGCAAAACCACAGCTGCAGCTCCAGACATGCCTACCTGCCCCAGGCGGCTGTAAAAACATTCACTCCTCCCCTTTGCAGGCCGACTGACCCTCGTCAATGTCAAGCTGGTAGATTATCTCAGCAGGGTGGAGCTTGGGATAAAAACTACAACTTTGTCTGAAAAGCAGTGTAAGTTGAGCAACTTTTCCATTGAAGTTTTCCTTTCCCAGTGTGCTTCCTTCACAATGTGCATTATTCCCGGGAAAATGAAAACCTTATTTCCGGGAATGTTTGTTATTGTTCTTATGGAGAAACATTCGGGACTAGAAAAATCGTGCATTATAGGCGGGAAAACCTTTTAAACGGGAACCTTATAAGCGGGTTCTACTGTAGCATCTAGTTGCTCTCTCTTCCCTAGTGCCTAGCTGCCCTCTCCTAGTGCCTAGTTGCCATCCCTCCCCTAGCACCTAGTTGCCCTCCCCTAGCGCCTAGCTGCCATCCAACCACGCGTGCATAGCAACAGCGCGTGCATAGCAACAGCGGTAGCCAATAACAGTGGGGGTCACATATCTTCTTCTTTCTCTCACTTGGGCACCTTTTATCTTGTGACCATGCTGCACGCCATGTATTTGTTTGCAGTGTTTGATACGTTTTTCAATAGTACTGTTATAACTTTGATTTTTGGCTTTTCTTCTTGAATTTTGATTACGTATTGTGATTGGAATTGACTGCATTGCCTGTTAATGACCTGCTTACGCTATTTTTTAATGGAATATGATTCGAGTCGAGTCAATAAAGATTGTCTTGTCAATTGAGTCTGGTTTTTTACAGGAGACATCGAGCTACTGAACGTGCAAGTTGAGTCATGGTGCTTTTAGGGTATAAACAACAAATATTTGCACCTAACAATTGCCTTTTGTGTCTTGCGAATCAATAACTTTTCTTTACTAAACCACTAAAGTTGCGTTGGAATGAAAACTATAACTTGGCTACATACCTCGACACTTGGTTGACGTTTGTGATATTCGGCTGTGATAAAACCCGTTGGTATTATAGTCGTGACTTGAGCCATTTTACTTCACAGCAAAGAGCTTCCTCTCTACCACCGCAGTGGGCAACATCAGATAATGGGACCCTTGTCAAGGTTGATAACATGTCGCACTTTCAGCAGAAAGTGTGTATTGCAATACTGTAAACTTGTCGTCTAATTACTGTTTTAAAAACATGTATTTAAAAAAGAAACAACAATCATTAGGTAACAAAAATTTTAAATGTGGACTGCTTGTTCTCTCACCCCACGTGATGAGACAGTATGCTGAGGACCAGCCTGTAAGCTAGTCTCCCACTCCACCCCTCTTATGGTTATATTTTTATCTACCAGCATCACAGGGCTGACATCACCATTCCTACCATAGTCGTTCACTCAACGATGGAGTGAAAAAGTAGTGCTGTGAATAACTCACCCTGGCAAAGAATTATTCTTATTGGTAGAAACAAGTCCCAAATTTTTTTCTTGGTAAACTGTAACTATAAGAGTGGGAGGAAGTTATAAGAGGTGGGCGTTATACCCATATACTTAGGTACACATTTACATTAATGGTGCAAACTCGATTTTAACAAAGAAAATTTATACTGAACTCTACTTGACTTGAATCAATTTGAAGCTGTAAAATTCAAACTCGCCCATCACTAGATTTTATTTACGATTTTGGATACAACACATTACATCAATAATAGCGCCAGTAGCACCCATTTCTGCTGTAACTCGCAATCCCTATCGCACGTGTCGCAGTTGCTCTTGAAAAGTAGGTTACGTCCTTCGCACCAGCTGTGTGCAGGGCTGTCTGCTGACTTTACATGTACCGCTATGCGCCGTCAGTGTGTTGGATAAATTAAGGCATGATTGTGGTGCAGCGTGCAAACAATTGTTTGTTTATTTATTTATTTTAGTTTAGTGAGAAAGTTAACCTTCGCACTGGCAAAAAATTTATCCATAGTACGTGCCACAATGTTTACATTTTTGTGGTGGCGTGAGGATGTCCACAGCCTTGCGAGATGTATATTTCTATCCGAAAGACTTCTGTTTCTTTAATAAATCGTTTAATTTTTGTACACTAATGCTTTTGGAAATGGATTTTGCACTGGTAAGCAGCACACAATGTTTGAACTTTTTCCTTGTTTACGCAAGGTCGTTTATGGACTTGATATAATAATTTTTTTATTCAGAATACTTCTACTATTTAAATTAATTTAAATTTTGTTAATAAATCATTTACATTTTTTACGAAAAGGCTTTCAGAAAAATGGATTACGCACTTGTTAATAGTTAGGCAATTCATAATGTTTAAAATTTATTTTCGTTAACTACAGATTGTTTATGGTCTTTTGGGGTACCATTTCATTTGCATAACATCTGCCTAGTGAATTGCTTTAGTATTTAATTTAAATAAAACTTTTATTTTGTACCATCAATGAAGAAACACCATCTTAACTTCAAAGAAACCATGTTTTTATAACAACGTGATGGTGTTGGAGTGTTAAAATAGGTAAATTTGAATTTAACGAATCAGCGAAATAGACACAAGATTTTCAGTAACCATGACATTTTGTTAAATCTTCGTTCTACTGTAACTAGTAGTATCTTCATGTTTAAAAATTTGTTAACATCTCGAAATTCTGTGAAGACAGCAATACCATCTTGATATTTAACTGTGTATTTCTCTGATTTAAACAACAAAATAGTGTCCATAGATGTTGTATACCGCTGTTATGCGCAACATGAAGAATGTGGTGGAAAATGAAGCACTCACGGTAGTGAACTAATGGAACAACATTTAATAAGATGTTCTGTGTAACTTGGTGCCATATCTCTGTCATCCTTGAACGTAAATAATTGTATAGGTTTTTGTGGTATATACTAGGGATGAGCAAAGCTTCGAAAATCCGAAGTTGATTCGAAGATTTCTTTTCTTCGTATTCGACTTCGGCCATAACAAAAAACTTTAAAGATTCCAAAAAAAAATTTCCTATAATAAACATGATTGACAAACTTCCATAGTTTATTATTGAAGCCCATTTTACACACACAAACTACTTAAGATCACCTGTAATATATATGTGAATATTATAATGGAACTACTATTTCCATGAAGAATTAAAATAACTGTTGTTTGCTTTTATAGTGATGCATCAGAACATATTTCCAAAGTTATAATTTAAAAAAAAAATCACATTTGCTAAAAATTTTAATAAATTTTCACATGAAATTTAATTTGACTGTACTCATTTAACTCATAACAAAAGCAGTATTTAATGCTTTTGTTGTTAAACATGAAAGAATCAACAAAACATACTATCCAGATGGCACTAATGTTACGATTCCAGCAAAAAGAGTACAATTGTTCCAGTATGGAATACAATGCATTATATTTATTTTCCATGGCATCTAATGTTGTAACGTGGCACGCGCATAGTTATTGCCGACTTTTAATTACCACTGCTATATCTAACCACTCGACTAACTCAAGACGGAGTAATACGAGACTCTGTAAAATGGACGCCAATTAAATATGAAAAAAAGTCAAGCTCCGGTGTATTTGTTCTATACTTATATTTACCAGTTAAGCGAATCAGTTCACATACAAAGTTTAGAGTACGAACAGGTTTCNAGTTCACATACAAAGTTTAGAGTACGAACAGGTTTCAGACAAGTGCAGAACAGCGCCACAGTTGTTTACGAATTATTTCATTTCTTAAAAACTTGCCCGAAGAAATAACAAATGCAGCGACCTCCCATACCGGCGTAGAAATAATCTAGTAAGGTCTAGTTTGCCGGTGTGGGGGTTATACGCCACGCCAGACGTGGCCTAGGCGAGCACTAGTTGACGACTGCTTGAGATGACTGCCGGAAGGCGACAGGCACACGTGTACTTGTGCTGCCTGTCTTCCCCCTCTCCCCAGATAAGGGCCTGGCGTGGGCTGCCACGCACGCTCTCCACACGTTATCGAAACTGCGTTGTACAAAACTTGTCAAGCAAAACTGTCGACGCAGTCTGAAAGTTTTTAATAATATGCTGACGCTTACTGACAACTGAAAACTACGACGTTCGAAACGAAACGGCAAACGTATGCCCGATAAACATACTATCACGGTAAAACGAACCACCATGGCTTTTAATTTCAAACCTGATAAAAATATTACGAATCTTAGCAAAACGAAAGAAAATGAAACATGTGTCCCGAAAATTAAGAATACTGCATCATTACAATGTAAAGTGCTGCAATATAATCGTACATAACTTAAAATTGATATGTTCAAGAGTTCAAAGGTACTTGCTATTAGCACAGCACACTGTTCTATATATTACTGGCAAACACACATCTTCCGGCACGGGCGCACCATTTGTTCACATAGGATGTAATCTCTGCAACTTCAGCACCTAAAGGTGTAGAGAGTGTAGCTAGGTAACATGATATGCTGGCATGTGTATGCATTGTAAAAGTCTCCACCCAACTGCCTCAAAACTCATTTGTGAAACTATTTTCATTAAATTTCCTATAATTAAATAGATTTCAAGTTTTTTAACTCTGTAAGTGTAAATTTTTAAAATACGTATTCGTCAGAATTCTTTAAAATTCCTTATTTTTAAGTTTTTAATAGAATCAAATATTGTATAATATGTCATGACCAATTTAAGTGTTTTTACTAAATTTTCACCATTCGGGACCTTGTCAGTCATGATTAGCACGTCCTAAATACATAATTAAAGTTATTGAAAATCTCTCACGCTCGCTCGTCTATCCACGTTTATTTTACAACTTCAGCTTCTTTTACTCAACTTCCTCAATGTGATGTAGGTTTAACACCCAGGTGCACAAATTGTGAAATCTTAAGAAACTTTGTATATTTTATTCACTTAGAACAAAAAAGCACAGATGTGCATGTGTATAAATTGCGAGCATGTGTTGTCTATACCAGGAAGTAAGTTGGTTGACGGTGATGTCACAGTCGGGCAAGTTCTGACGTGTCCGTCTGAGACAGGGGTTGATATCACTGGCTGACCGGGCCCTGGCTGGTATACAGTACAGGGCATGTGGCTTGGCGACTGCATAGTCAAATGCAGGTTTAGCGATTTGGTGAATTGGGTGGCACACAGCCACTGGTTTACCTTTGCTGAAGGTGGGGTGGCTGCTGACCCTACTGCTGCTGCTAGAGTTGACCTGACTAGTGCTGGTGCCCCGACCTGGAGTTGTGGTGCTGCTGGCCCGGGGAGGGTTGCGGGTCCAGCAGCACTGGAACCAGGGATTAGCAATCCCTAGCGGAACTATCCAGTCTCTGCGGAAGTCGTCACAATCGTGTGCGGAGAGGAAGGGAGCTGGGAGGTGAAGCCTCTCCAGCTCGTGGGTGGCTTGAGCTCGTTCCCAGGGAGTTGTGCTGCAAAGTGCAGTTGGTTTTGGAGACTGTAGCTGCCTTCCTTTCTTGCCACTTAGTACCACTCTTCTGGGTGTAGGAAGGTAGGTACAAGTATCGGCCTCGTCAAGGGGTCCTTAGCTAGGTGTAGAACTGAAGCCAAGCTAATCCAGAGCCGTACCAGTGTACTCCAACCGGCGACAGGAGGCACGGAGGTTGGAGAGGTGTGTTTACTCTGAGCGTCTGAAGATGTTGGGTGTGGGTCCAAAGGTGGGCAGACCTCCAGAACCACTCTCCGGTGACAGTTCAGTGCGGTGGATGGAGTGAAGGCTGGGCTGGCTGACTAGACACCTTTTGGATTGTGTTGCTAGTGGTTTTGGCTCTACCTTACTGGGCACCAGGTGCACATTACGGGTGGCTGTCAACTGGGTGTTTTTATGACGTACGTGCGCCCGGTTAAGGGGGCCGGCTGTCCTACACTAAGTTCAGTAATGAGTTTTGTCAAAAATGCAGTCTTCTTCTTTACCTTGGCGGGCTGACGTCTACAGAGGATAAAATCAGTCGCCCTTAGAAATTAGTTCGCAGAGGTTTGAGAGAAAACGTATTTATTCCGCATGGAATAAACACGGTGGCCCGTACTACTTGCTAACTAGCCAAGAATTGACTGGAAGTAAACTACGTAAATCAGGTGAAGGGTATTTGGGTCTTACTTAAACAAGGCAGATGCGGCTAGGTAGCTATTACAACAACTGTCGCTAACTATCTCAATGCCATTGTCCAGAAAGGACGTCGTGGGCCAATACCACAAAGGTAGTGTGGTTGCTGTTACCAGAAGGGTGCTGTCAGTTCAAGGGGTTTGAAGACTTCTTCGGAGGTAGCTGGTGAAGATCTGGTAGAGCTTCTGGAAGGTTGCGAAGACGTTGGTATCAGCAGAGAGCCCCAACATGCGAGAGGTGGTGGAGCGAGCTGCTGGAGCTGGAAAACAACTGATGTTCCTCTGCGATGCAAGGCCTTTTATTCTAACTGCCCACTGGCTTATCTGGGGCACGGGGTGAGGGTAGTAATGACCTCCGCCTCTGGGTTCAGCTGCGCTCTCTAGCGCCATCGCTCGGCTCGTGGCTGAAGTAGGTCACACTGCAATGTGGTCTCGGCCGCTGGGTCGGCTTCCTTCACACATTGAGGGGTTAGTGTGAAATCTGAAATCTGGGCGAACAATTTTGGTTGACGTGTCCTGGATTATACATACCACTGTTAACTGGTCTGCAGTAAAATATATATATATATAGTATTTTTTCTATGATTTTATTGCGTACAACATAGTATATAACAGTAGTAAGGGTTCCGGCTGCTTTTTGCACCGTTCGAGGCCTAGAAATGTTGTTAGCTGTAAGGCTGACTCTAACTCACATACCACTTGCTTCATCGTCTCTAAGCATAAGGAACTCAACTGTCATGCAGTTTTTCCATCAGTGACTTTCCTTAATGTGACTTTAAGAAGCAGTGAGACTATATTTTTATGGCACACTAATAAAGATAAAAGTATGATGCATGTCTAAAGAAAACTGAAGTTTCTGTATACAGTGGAACTGTGTTGTTATGAGTATGGCCAATAGCATCACGTCCACCATTTCGATAGTTTTTAAATGCACCGTTATTTGCCCTATCATTTGAAAGGTACTTAATTTCGTTTATAACGTAAGTCTGTTAATGAAGGCTTTTTGAGTATACACCTATATAGAGAATTAAAGTTAATAAACAGCAAGAAATACATTTAATGTAATGTTATAAACCTTTTTTTTATTTAATTTGGTAGACATTGTTTGATTGAAACTTTGATATTAACAAAAGGATCTACATTAACTAAACACTTATTTACATTGTCTACACATTGTTTAATTAAATCAAAGGTCCTATGTGTAGTTATGAACAAAAAAGATCTTTAATAAAATTCTGAGACTTCCAGATTAACACTATGTAATACTTAAGAACTATTTATATTGTCAGTAGTACAGTTAATTAACAACACACCGTCAATTACTTTCCATCTATGACATAGTGTATAGGTAAGGCCCCCTAAAAGTGGTAAATAAAATTTCATCACAAAAAATTGTTAAAAGCGGTACAAAAATTCACTTAAAAACATGAAGGCGGTAAAAAAAAACATTAAAGTGGTAAATAAAAACTTTACTGTTCGTCATAAATGTTTGAAAATCCAGCGCAAAAAACTATAAAACAATGGAATTATGTCTTGTAGGTAAATAAACTGGAAATAATTAGTAAAAAACAGGATTTTCACATTTCACGTTACTGGCTACTAAAAAATTACAATATATATTCAGTCGGTTCTCGACTGGAAGAAACTTTTGAAAATCAACCTTTGAAAAAACACCCTAGCCGTTAGCGACATGCATATAACATTACAAACAGCGGCGAGCACGGAATACAGTTATGCCGTCAGGTTGCCAGCACAAAGAGAGGAAATAGTTCCAAAGTTTTAACGTAATTGTTAATTTATTGCTTACAAATGGGTGTCAAAAAGAATTGTATCTTATTATGCCAATTATTAATGACGTGATGCTAACATACTTATATTTCAACGTTTCTTGCATAGTCAAATGATCACGCTCAAGGTTAAAGTAACGTGGCCATTTGTTTACTAACCTTCGTAGTCCTTGTGTTGTTGAAACACGTGCCAGAGAATTTGTGCGATTATCTCGTTTAACCTATAATAATTCATTTATTTGTCTTGTTTTACTAATATCCGCTCTTTATTATTTAGTTTTTAATAACGTATGATTTTAATTTGTGCTCACTTTCAGTTCAAATTCTTTGGTTTTTATGTGTTTCGTGGACGTGTCTTTCCTTTGCCACTATATTCTAACGTTGCAGTATTTGCACTTAAGAATTGTTTTCACATTCTCGAAGACGTGGAATCCTTCACTCGCAAACTTTGCCGTCCTGTTGAAAACCGTCATAACCATTTTTAAATAACGTTTTACAACTGCGCGAAACATCCCACTCAACCACCACGCCATTTTAACGTCTGTAGCAAATTCGATCAATACTGATGATCTTGCCTTCGGTGTACGGGAATTTATCGAAAGTCACTAACAATCAATTGTAATTAGACAACAACTATTGATTCATCAAAATACTAGCATTTTGCGTTTATAGACTGAAATGTTTTTTCGCTGGCATCACATATTCTTTTGTGTGAAATTCTCAAGATTAAAAACTTTACGCTTGTGGAATATCCATTAATAATATATACATGACTTTTAAAATGGGTACGTGCATGTACGAACATATCTACACGCACACAGTGGAATGTAAACATTGCCACGTGGTAAAGTCGGTTCACGACGGGAAGAAACTTTTGAAAATCAACATTTGAAAAAACACCCTAGCCGTTAGCTACATGCATATAACATTACAAGCAGCGGCGAGCGCGGATACAGTTATGCCGTCAGGTTGTCAGCACAAAGAGAGTAAATAGTTCCAAAGTTTTAACGTAATTGTTAATTTATCGCTTACAAATAGGTGTCGAAAAGAATTTTATCGTATTATGCCAATTATTAATGACGTGATGCTAACGTATTTAGATTTCAACGTCTTTTGCAT
>NQII01000573.1:551882-622327 GCA_002778355.1 Clitarchus hookeri
TAATATATACATTACTTTTATGATGGGTACGTGCATGTACGAACACATGTACACACACACAGTGGAATGTAAACATTGCATGTAAACATTGCCATGTGACTGCCACATGGCAATGTTTGTTTACCCTTTGGCAGAAGGATACGAAATGGGCTTGAAAGTAGATCTTTAGCAGTGCTTCAAGAAAGTCTCTTCCAGTCATGAACCAACTATAGTCACATGGCAATGTTTGTTTACGTTCTGCGGAAGGATATGAAATGGGATTGAAAGTAAATCTTTAGCAGGGCTTCAAGAAAGTCTCTTCCAGTCGTGAACTGACTATTTATATATATATTTTATTTTATTTTATTTATTATATATTTTTATTTATATATATATTATTTTATATATATATATTTATTTTTACAAACAGAGTTCACTACCGAAACAAGTGTCAAATTGATAAATGCCAATATATGTAGGGACAAAAATTAATACTTCTAAATTAAGAACACACAGAATAATTCACCACTAAGTTTTGAAAATGAGAATACCAAATCCTATCACAAGAAAAAATATATCTTGTTTAGAACAGTGTCAATTTACATGCTAGCACCAAAGTATTTGGCCAGCATTAGCTCAATGTTGTTCAGTTTTAGACCTGTCCGCAAATCGGTTAAAACGTGTCCATATGCAGAGAAAGCCTGCTGACTGTCTGCATTTGATGTGGGAATCCACAGCATGGACATAGCTTGTGACACAAAAGTTGAATGTTGCTCACGTAGACCATGCAAAACATTGAGGACATCAGTAGTTTGCCCTTTTTTCAAAATTCCTGAAACTTGGTGTTGAAAAGCAAGATAGCCTTGTAGGAATTCTGTCTGCGTGAGTGTGTTCAGCAAAGAGAGACTTCGTACAGACGCAAACAATTTTTCATCAACTATGTTGTTGGTTATATTTCTGACACCAAACAATTGGTCAGTAGTTGCAAAAAATTGTTTTGCAGTGTCTTTATCCTTAAGACTGTGTAGTTTGGAGTGACACTTCAAACCCACATTGTTTAGTTCTTCCTTCATTGCACACTGCTTAACCTGTGTTGGCAGTTGAGAAATAGCAGCAGAGGTTTTTCCTCTAAATATGCCTCTGCTAACTAACAAAAAGGTGTTCTCTAGCTCTCAACGAGTATAATTTGTGACATAGGATGTACTGTGAGCCCTCAAGTTCCACAATGTTCTCAATAAGTGCAGTGCAGTGTTCTACTAAAAAAAGTGCATAGCACTTCACAGTGTCACGCTCGGTGATACTTAAGTTGCTGAAATAGTTTGTAGCACTACTCTCAGCTTCTGTTTGCTGAAAGAATTCAATCAGATCTTCAAAATATTCTGCAATGTACTCAACAGAATGAAACCAGAGTTCCACCTGGTCATCACTGGTACTGGGAAGAGGGTGGCTTTCTTTTCCCCACTAAGATACTTTTCCTTCAGGAAAGATACATATCTGTTTTTTCTCTTACGAGCATTGAGAACACATGAATTCAATTGTGGCAGTGCAACACTCCACAAACTAGCTCCATAACTGTGCCCAGCACTGAACATGAACCATGCTTTTGGAAAATATCACCCTCAAAGAGTCCATACATTTAGTCATGTAGCGTGCAGAGTCACTAACCACTGCTACAACATTTTCATATTTGATTTCATGCTGTGCTACCACAGACAAAATTGCTCGTGAACACTCTGTGCCATTAGCAATCTCCAGTTCTTTTATGCCACCAACAAACACACGTTGTTCACCAAGTCTGAAAGAACACGTATCAAAACAACAAATACGCAGCACCCCATTCTGTTTGTGGTTTCATTACACACGATACAAACTTTCTTGTTTTTTAAAGCCTCCTTTAATTCAGTGAAATGATCCTCTCTGATTTTTGGGACATAATTTTCCCTCAGGACCTGGGCCGTTGGAATATCTCCCGGACCTGAAATAAAAGTGAGAAATTGGATAGGCCTACTACTTTGTTTATTTTTAAAGCTTATTAATTCCATCTAATTAACATAAGCTTGTAAGGAAAATTCAGACAAATTGCTGTATTTTCTGGTTTATATTTGTAATAAATATTTTATAACAATAAAAAAGGAACCTAAAAATTTGACACGTAGGCCTACATTGGAAATGTGATTTCAAAGAACTAAATAAAAATTTTTGGTTTATGACATTTAAAATATGTTGATTTTATAGTAACCTATGAAGATCTATATTTTTTCATAAAGTGGGAAGACATGCTCTGTGCATCAATGTGCAAATATATAAACAAAAAATACAGATAGATGAAAACCCTGCATTTACATGCTTACCTGGTACATATTTTCGAAGCCAATTTTTCAAGTACTCAATCATCTGTCTTTTCATGGCTGCGAGCAACATTTTTGTGAAGTCTATTATAAACTCTTGTTTATTTTGTTTCGTTGCCTGACTTCTATCAGTTGCGCTAACAATGCTCAGTTGTTTTGGGGTGCTATTGTTTTTTAGGTAGAATTCTTTTGTTCATTTGTGCGAATCACCTTGTACATGTTTTTTGCATGTGTCTTTGCGTTAGCATTCAACACGACTGTCACAGTATTTACACATCGTAGTTTAGTTTCATTCATCAATTATGAAGAAACTATCAATTTTAAAATCCTGTTCCCGTTCATGGTATATTAAACAATGTCTGAGTATTAAAATACGTTAACACACGTAACAGGAACCAACGCAAAAACAGTTGTAAAGTAAATACCAAATAAAAACAGTGGAAACTAGTGTTGTCAACTTAGGTGTATAATGTATACTAGGCAAAGAATTAAGAAGCACCAGAAACTATCCTTTTTTTAAATACGATATAGTAATGTTTTCTACTTTACACAACAGAACAATTCAACATTTTATTATTACTGTTTACAAATATACGTCTCGCGTATAGTATTCCACAGGTGGTATCGTGATTTGAGAAACAAAAACACGGCAACATGTTACACAAAATGGCGTCTATCAATGTGCAATTGTGGAGCGGTGGCGGGCGTGCAAACTACGTAAGATATCTTTCTCTTGTACAGCAGCGTAATTATTCTCTCATGTATGGCATCTATGACCGAGCTCCACCATGTTTACTTTTTACGCGTGCACGATAAAGGATATTTTGTTTATGAACATGAGTGAACAAATTATTGCACAATTGAAAGGCTATTCATTTGTTCACATTTTTTTTACCTTCTTACAAACTAAGTTCAAACATTAAAACGTACTGTTTGTAGACCAATTTGTAAACATGTTTTGGGGGTAGAAATTTTTTTTTTAATGTCAATATATCCTAAATAAGTCTCAACCAATTTTCTGTAGCCTTTTTTTTCCCCGTAAAAATGTACAGCCTATACATGCCGAAATACGGTATTTCGCCACAGAGTGTTAAAATGTGAGTACGTGTTTGCTTTGCAATAATGTAAACAAAATTTTACTGGAAAACGTGGCTATATTTAGTGCATTAAAGTCAGATATGCCATATTTAGCGTAAAAACTAAATTTTATGACAATTTCGCATTTGTCGTTGTCTATTCGCGATCGCGAAGAGTCCATGGCCCTATGTATAGGTGTTAAATTTTTTTAATGACAGTCCATAGTCAAATTTCTTTTTGCCTTAGACCTACCGAATGTATAATACAAACACAGTACGAATATAAGTTGATAGTTTTCACTTTAAACTGTATTTAAAAAAATGAGGGTGGTCTTACAATCGACAGAAAACTGTTTAAACCTACAATAACATGCAATGTTTATATACCCATTCGACTGTCAATCACATCACATGTAAATGCATATATTTTTCATATAAATATACACACACACTGTTGATAATAACACTAAATGTAATTCAGTTATATCTAAACTTCTCTTTACATAGAGGTTATAGCATTAACCTACTGCTGCTATGTAAATAATGGTGGCTATTTGGAATTGAAAACATGAAACTTGTAGATAACATGATATGAAAGTGGTGTGCACTTTTTACACTTTCGTACCACGGGCCAACGACATGCAGTAAATGATGCATGGTTTTGGTTCCATAAGGGTGGCACTATCTGTACATATTTCTTTCAAGTGTTTAGTATTTACGTTCATATTGTTATTTTAGTCTATGGTCATGTTTTTTTCTAACATGGTAAACAAAACAGAAGTTTGTAATTAGTTTATGATTGCAAGTATCGAAAGCCTGGCTTAGATAAAAGTAAATTGTGTCTACTTGCTTACATTAGATTATCTTACCATGAGTTAACAATTCCTAATAAATTTGTTGTAGTAGATTTTCCTGAGATAAAATTGCGTTGAAAAGGGTTGATAAGAGCCATTATATGAAAATAAATGTGTTTGTGTATGATTTTTTTTGCAAAATTGGAAGAAATACATAATAAGGAAATAGGCCTACACTACAATTGCTGACATCAAGTTTGTTACCCTTTTTGAGTATATGAACAACTACTGCATGTTTCTATTTGAGTTTACCGTTTCTAAACTGCAAGTAAAAATATGTGCCAATATAGGTACTAAAATAAACATTCAGCCTTTTATAATACAAGTTTGGGATGTTGTCCAAACCAGTAGATTTGGAGGCCTTTTGTGATTTAATTGCTCACTGTGTAATGACACAGTCATAATAATTATTGGGATACTTGGTTCATTTTCTTTCGTTTTGCGAGGTTTTGTAATATTTTATCAGGATTCAAAGTTATTGCCGTGGTAGTATATTTATCCGACATACGTTTGCCTTTTCTGAAATCTTAGTTTTTGTTCGCGTCAACATTAGTAGATAGAATATTTCCAACTGCAGTAGACAGTTTTTGTTCTAGACGTTTGATTATAATTTCACTACAACGCAGTTCAACATGGCATGGGGAATAGTTGTCACGGGGGTCACACAGGGTTTCGAAGGGATTCTGGCCCACACCACGCCCTTATTTGGTCATGTTTTTGGCACCAAGGGGCGAGGAGTGGGGGTAGGCATGGGGCGACTTATTCCCTGTGTGCCTACCGCCCGCTAGCAGAACAGCACAAAGCAAGACAGTAGACAACCAGCTCTGAAGAGGACACGCCGAGGTGGCAAATATCCCCCACACCGGCAAACTTTATCCTGCTAAATTATTTCTCCGCCAGTGTGGCAGGTCGCTAGGGTGCCAGGAGGGATCTGACGTCCTCCTGCGTGTGTAACTTCCTCTTGCGATGCAAGTTTGAATGACGTGATTAACAAGTAAACTACTGTGGCTCTGCTTTTTACTTGTTTGTCTGGTGAAACTGACTGTTTGTGACTCTGCATACTTGAAGATTGTATGTGAACTGTTTCATTTGAATGATAATTAAAAGTAAAGAGTAACTAATACGAGACTTGAATTGAATTAATTTTTATTTGCCGCCTTTCACGTTTCATGTCTCTACCAATTGAGGAAACCGAGCTGTAATTTCCAGTCGCAACTTCTGGCGGCTGCCACGTTACAACTGTACAAGACATTTAGTAATTATAGGCAGTAGTAAATTATTTTCATATACAATATGTTTAGATTGTCTGATAGTTATATTATCACTATTATAAACCTTGGCAAAATGATTTGCAAATTTTTTAAATCGTTAATGATTACATTAATATGTAAGATTTGTGGAATTTGCCGATAGCCATCTTTCATTATTTTCACATAGTACCAAAATTTAGTTCGATTTATCTTTTCTGATTGTAATCTTGACCATCCGTCGAAAATGAGAAAATTTCTCATAATCATGGCTGTTTTTATGTATTTTTAAAATATATATTCTGGAAAAATTATTTTTGTACTTAATCAAATTAATTAATTCCTTAGAAAACCAATGTGAATATTTTGATTTTTTCTTAGTTATAATCAAGATATATTTATTCATAGCTTCAACTACATTATCAGTTCAAAACCCAACTTTTTATCTATTTGTCATTTCGTAAAGTATTTTCCAATGTCTGGCATTTAAATACAAATAAAATGAAAAGTAATCACCACGACCATAATCTATACATTTGACAAGCTCAGGATTATTATCTACGATGATTTGTATAGTTTTGAATTCAATAACAAACGCTGGATGTGCAACATCTTCATTGACCAGTGGGTCAGGGTACCTATCAGCACATTAGAGAAAATAAGGTCTGATAAATTTTTGTAAGGTACTGTGTAATTTAATTGCTCGCTCGTAGTTCAAAGCATTTTATTTTTCAAGAAAATGTCCGCCTTTTATTTTACTATAATAATGTGCAGTATTTTGTGAAAATTTTAGTTTCCAATCTATTCCAGGAACATTTAAGTCACCAATTAAAATTACTGGACAAGAATAAGATAATAATTTTGACAGAATATGTGTAAAATAAGTCTTAATACAATATATATATATATATATAATATTGATCACAAAAATATTAAGAATTAATGGAATGCTCATTTAAGAAGGTTTCTGTTAGATATATAATGGCAGATTTGAACTTAGTACACTTTTGGAAAATTCTTTTGATTTGGTTCGTAGGCCTCTGACGCTCTGATAGTAAAGCTGCCACGCACCTATTTTGTTCAGCATCTAACTTATTAACCGGTTCCTTCAACCGCTTCATTTGATTGATCTGTGAGTTGAACACTTGCGTTAGGAAAAGGTTCAACAGATATTTTATTGACATTTCTTTCATCAGTCGGCCTTGTCATAACTGGAGACTTTTCCATGCTAGGTTTTAAAAATATCTGATTATCATGTTATCTATCGCAGAAAGGACTTATTAAACATTCTGATGCCCAAAAAAGTATTAAAAATACGATCGTATTCAGGCTCTGCAATGGCAACGTAAAAAGATGATTAGGTGTTGTATTTTGTTTTAAGTTTAATGGCCTTCAGATTTGTGATCTGGAGTTCTTTATTTATATAGGAGACAATATCATTATTTTCCACATAATAATAATGATATTAATAATAATTTGAGTAAACTTTGCTAACTAGCTCAATTTTTTTTGGATTACATTTTCCAAACAATTTTATAAAATGGAACTCAATAATACTGTAGCGTGTTTTTAAGGTGATTGTCTACCTGCTACTTGAAATTCATTGCACCATGTTTGATAAATGTGTCGTTTTATGTAACTATTAAACATCCCCTCAGTATGTTTACTTATGGAAAGAAAGCACATTCCAGACGATGGCAGAATGGTACAGTAGATACCCCATTTTAGGAGTGTCCATTATTCCCAAGAATACTATCGTTAAGATAGTTGTCGCAATATCCATAATTAGCCAATTTTGAGCCCTAAAAATTAAAAAAAAATTATGTTTACTTAAAGTATGTTTTTCGCTTAAATTTCATGTTTATCACTGGCGTAAAAAAAACACGTTTCTTAAAATGACATATTGATTTCATTTAATAAGCAGAACTATTCCGAATAAAATTATACACTCTGTACCATGTAAGTTGGCCAGATTCTGACAGGTCTGTGAAAGTAGCACCACTGTTTACATCTGACTACGTATCCTTCTGCCATCAGCTGATCGGCCACATGGCAACGATGATGTTTATTTTCATGCTGTCATTATCAGCAGATCCCCTTGTCAACGTACTGTTAGTGGGACTTTTAAGGCGAACTTGCTACTCAGAAATACGTAGCTGCGATTGTAGTAATAGTAATGTGTACGTAAATCATTAATCAGTAAATTATGTTAAACTGCAAAAATATAAATAATTAATTTAAAATTTAGTTAACTACAAAAAAATGTGATGCTAAACTAAGTTTAAGATATTTTGGACTGACATCTGTCTAAAGAATTAGTAGGTTATAAAAGTAAAAATATAAAACCTTGCAAAAAATTTAATATTTTCTAACTCTTTTTTATTTGTCAGAGACAGTGAATTTGGGATAACATTTGCGAAATGGTATTTGTAGCTATTATCACACATTGAACATTATAGCTAATATATTTGAGTTGGAAATATGTGACTTGGAATAACAACTATTCACGTGTGTCCAACTTTCTTCGGAAACAAGGAAATGGATTTTCAGAGAACAATATGGCGTATAATTTACGTGGACGAACGATTACCTACCAAATATAAATTACTAGTACCATTCAACCACGCTTGCTTACCAACAGCGGTAGCCAATAAGAGTGCAAGTCATAGATCTGCGCCTTCTCATGAGTACATTTTATCTTGTGACTGCTCCACACGCCATTACTTTTTGTGCAGTGTTTGATACGTTTTTCAACAGTGCTGTTATAACTTTTTTGGCTTTTCTTCTTGGATTTTGATTACGGATTGTGATTGGAATTGACTGCATTGCCTGTTGACGACCTGCTTACGCTATTTTTTAATGGAATACAGTTTTATTTACGGTTTTGGATACAACACATTACGTCAATTATAGAGCCAGCAGCGCCTGTTTCTGCTGCGATCCACCTTACTTTTCTGTTCCACATTTCGCAGTTGCTCTTGAAAAGTAGGTAACATCCTTCGTGCCAGCTGTGTGCATCATGTCGGCTGACTGCGTGTGCCCCTACGGACCGTCAGTTTGGTGGATAAATGAAGACATGATTGTCGTGCACCATAAAAACAATTGTTAATTTGTTTATTTCATTGGGAAAGTTGGCCTTTGCGTTGGCTAAAAATGTACGCTAGCAAAAAATAAATTCATAGTGTGTGCCACAATGTTTACATATGACGATGACCACAGCCTTTTGGGATGTATATTTCTATTTAGAAGACTTAGCTTATTGAGATAAATTTGGGTTTTCGTTAATAAATGATTTAATTTTTGTACAAAAAGGGTTTTGGAAATGGATTCCGCACTCTTTATTGTTAGGTAAGCGACGCACAATGTTAGAACTATTTTCTCATTAACGTGAGGTCATTTGTGGACTTGACATAGTATATTTTTATTCAGAATACTTCTTACTATTTAAATTAATTTAAATTTTGTTAATCATCAAAATTTTGTACAAAAAAGGTTATCGGAAATGCATTTTGCATGTGTTAAATGTTTGGCGGCTCACAATGTTTGAACTTTATTTTCGTTAATTACAGATCGTTTATGCTCTTGTGGGTTATTATTTCATTTGCATAACATCTGCTTAGTGAATTACTTTAGTATTTAATTTAAATAAGTGTAATTTTGTACCATTGATGATGAAACATTTTTTTTAACTTTATACACATTTTTATTATGTGTTGGTGTTGAGTGTGAAAATAGGTAAATTCGAATTTAACAAAACAGCAAAATAGAAAAAGGCTTTCAGGAACCATGACATTTTGTTAAATCTGAGTCTGCTGTATAAATATTATTTTAAAATTCAGACTTTTAAAAATAAAATTATATCTCAGAAGTAGGAATACGTCTCATCTGCATTAAAAAATGCTCAAGTGCCACGTACTTTTTAGCAAGCGGTGATCAATTTCAAGAGTGCAGCGTACTGTAATTTTCAGCATGCCTTAATCCATTTTGAGTGTCGCATTGAGTGAAAACAACAGGAGTTATTATTAAAATAATATTTTTATTCAATGCTACATTATGTTGACGCAGTATATTTCAAACCGGAGTTGTTTTGATCCTGTAGAAGATTAAAAAATTTATTTTAGATGGGCATGAATATACTTTAGTGATACAGTAGTGGACTAGGCGACTGTGGTGTCGTGTGTTGGCCATTGCACGCGGCTTCCTTTGCTAATGACACCCTTATGAAATGACTCGTTTTTCATGTGTAAATTACAAATAAATACAGTACATCCCCGATTATCCGCGGAATTTGGTGACAAGGGTACTGCGGATAGCAAAAATTGCGGATAACCCGGGAAAAGACTGAAAATGAGGTGCAAACACGGAAAAAAATATTTCAACATAAAAACAATGTTTTATTGTACAAAAACATAATAAAACTTTTAAAATACATACTTATGTACAGTACAGCAGAAACCTTTGCTCTACGCCTAAATCACGAAAGTAAAGAACAGTAAACAAAAAAACAATGCCATACATAGTAGTACTGTACAAACCGTGTTGAGTTACACTTTTTTAGAAAAATCAGTCACTTGTTTTTGCCTCTTGCTTTGGAAACACCTTTTCTTTATTCTAAATTGTACTTTCCTTAACATGAGTTTTTCTGCCAGATGTGCATCGTCGGCTTGTTCCTCTAAATATTGAAGCAATCCGTCTACGTGCTGCAAAGCAGTTTTGTGTGTCATCCGCGCAGGCGCCTCCTCGTCTTCTTCACTTTCATTTTGTTCTTCTTCGTTCTCGTTCATTCCCATTGCTTTGTTCGTTATCTCTATGTCAGTTAGTCGTTCAAACCCCGACTCACTTGCGTCGCATTCCAGCCACTCTTCTATGTTCTCTTCGTCGACATTCTCACTTCCCGGAACGGATGTCACTAGGTCAACAAGTGTAGCGATCGGCATGACCTCATTCTCTTCTTTACAAATGTTTTGGTTGACATTTGTTTCGATACTCGGAAAGACTTTTCTCCATGATTTAACAAGGGTTGAGGGTTTGATGTAATCCCATGCAGATGCAATATCATTAATGCTATCCAAAATTGTATAATTCCGCCAAAATTCTTTGAGATCGCAGCCTTCCTCGATTTTTGACAGTACCAACTTTGTCCTGTATGTTCTCTTCATGGTTGCAATGACTCCCCGGTCCATAGGTTGTATGAGCGCAGTAACATTTGGGGGCAAAAACTTTGCGAAGATTTGCCCGTCAGAAGATTTAAGCACACTTGTAGCTAGGTGTGAAGGCGCATTGTCAATTAACAAAGCAGCCTTATTTGGCAAATTTGTTGAATAAGATGTTTACGTACTTGAGGCACAAAAATTTCTTCAAACCATTCTTGAAAAATCTGCTGGTTTATCGAACCTGTTTTTTTTTTTGGCTGAAATAATCAACTGGTAAATTTTCTGCTCTTGTCCCCTTAAAAGACCTCAGTTTCTTAGATTTACCGATTACAAGAAGTCTAAGTTTGTGACTACCTGCAGCGTTGCTGCATGGCAAGATTGTAACTCTTTCCTTGATACTTTTGTGACCTGCCGCGTGATGTTCACTTTCAAATGCTAAAGTACGAGTGGGAGGACACTTCCAATAAAACCCTGATTCATCAGCGTTATAAATTTGTTCACATGACAGATCCTCAGACAACACAAACTCTTCAAAATCCCGTTGAAAATCATCAGCTGCTTGTTGATCACCACTCAGCTTCTCTCCGTGTAGACCAATCTCTCTAATTCCATGACGTTTCTTAAAACGATGTAACCAACCGGAAGACGCATCAAAATTTCCTTCCAGACCTAACAAATCAAAAAAGATTTTTGCTTTAGCTGCAATGGTAGGACCAGACACGGGGGTGCCCTCACTTCGCACCTGAGCTAACCACTCCGCTAATGCCGAGTCAAGTTCATTATAGGTGGATTTCTTCATTGTTTTTTGGTTTTTCATCCCAGAAGCACTTTCCGACACTGATGCAAAGGCCAACAGTTTGTCTTTTTGCTTTAAAACGTCTCGCACAGTTGTTTCCCCGATCCCGTAATCCAAACACATCTGCTTCCTTGAAGCAACATTTTCTATTTTAGAAATCATTTCAAGTTTTTGTGCAATCGTTAACACAACCTTCTTTAGTTTTTCAGCTATTATGTAGTATTACGTAATTTCAGGAACTAACGAAACACTAAACTTGAGTACTGACAAAGAAACATAAAACACGTCTGCACACTAAGGACACTTACATAGAGTGGACTCGCCCTCTCGGGTTGTCAGGGTCAATGATCAGAGAACGTGCGTACATACTACATAATTTTCGACCTTCGCATTGTAGGGCCTATTGTATTTTCCTTGCTGTTGGCTTAGATTAAAAATTTTAATTTAAAAAAATTTTTGCGTTGCGGATCATCCACTCGCCGATAATCGGGGCTTTACTGTACAAACAAATTCAGAAAGTTTTATATTTATTTTCCATGCAATTTCTATATATCTTTAAGGTAATGTGTTTCCATGTGCAGTGATTCTGCTTACTAATAATTTCGATTAGTCCTGTAATCACCCTGCCTTTGTAAGGCCAGCTTTACATTTTGTTTCTCGTACGTCCACTCCCATTCCAGCCACAAGGTGAAAATAAATGTTATTTATAAAATCTCACATTGTTTTGTGGTTAAACATTTATAAAATCTCGCATTGTTTTGTGGTTAAACCATTTTGGCTGCTAATAAAATTTATGTTAATGTGATATATTGACGTTTAGTTGCACTTGGTACCGCGGTTAATTTATAAATAGCTTAGTTATGTCCATGAACTGTTAACTACCTCATCTCACTTTTTTTGTGAGCTGATGCCGCCACTTTTAATTGCCAAATACTTTATTATTATGAAAAAATGTACTGTCTAACAATTTCCCCAAATTCCTAATACTACCAGCATCACATATAGGTATGCTGTAATGTCCAAATTGCTACTGCATAAGAACTACAATTAACATTTTATTAAAGATGTTAAACCAAATCCATAGTCTATAACTAACAATGCTCCACAGTTTTATGTTGTGCTTTTTATAAGTACACACCTAGCCACTTGACTCTAGTTGCAGGTGCATTTGGTTAAACGGATTCGAGAGTTGGAACTGCAAGTTCAGTCTTTGATTAGAATAAAATTTCAAGTTTTTGTGATATTGAATTACATCACGGATAATGTTTCAGATATATTGTGACCATATGAATGGATTTGACTGGTAGGTAAACAGAGCGTTTATATAGCATCTACACAGCGTCGACACAAGCTTTGACCAATAGCAGGAGAAGGCGTAGAAGTAGATTGTACACAGCCTGGCAGCAGCATTTACACTTGCTGCGACAAGTCAGTTCACCCTCGACCGACGTCGTACCACCTCCACACTTCATGATGTAGTAAAAAAAACAGCAGTTGGTGTTGTTTAGGCGTTACTTATATACAGCCTCCCACACACACACACACGTACATTAAGTAATTGAAGTACTTGTTATTTCAATTGAAGACACAACATACCTTAGCAGCGCATGGTAGAGTCCATTTACTGCCACAGTCTACCAGCGAGGTCGTATGTATGTGTCCTGTACACTCTTCGGACCAGCAGTAGGCAGAGCCGGTATTGACGTCGAGCAGGACATAGTTCAATTTCTTGCTCCCATAGAGACGTTCATGACGTAGTTCGGTAATATCTTCAATTTCGGCACGTGTTGCTAGTATGCGGCCATTTTCAGGCAGGTCGCTGTTTGGCCGGAGATTGAAGACGGCACACTGTTCGCACTTGTAGCAGGGCAGAATGTCCCAGTGGAAGTTGTCCCAGGTGTCGTGATATCCCCACAAATGATTGTCACCGTCACAGATCTGCACTTGCTCGTGTCCCAGCTCAGGTTTAAACACCACTCTTCTATAACCAATAAAGTAACTCGTGCACAAGTTCACACCTTAAACTTCTCGTCGATGCCCCAGCCCACCATTTTGGCGGCGGGCAATTAGTTATGCGTTAATGACAGATAGTTCTTTCTTTATGGTGGCCGTGATTCCAACATCTCGCATGACGTTTACCTTGCACCTGTTCAGTTCATACCCAATTCTACTTATCATGTGAAGTATACCGTTTCTAATGATTTTAGTCGTCGCGGGAAGCGCGTTGCCTGGCTTCGTCAGTGTTCCACGGAAGCGCAAATATGAGTTATACGGCGCCGTGTATATATCTTGGTTTTGCACCGGGATCCGGACCTCGGACGAGAGTACGTAGGGGCCCGGCAGGTAGGGCGAGTAAGTATGGATTTCAGCCTTGGTGATCGCGTCTTCGAACCCCGCCGACTCCGCAACGTTTAATATTTCCACATCCATGCTTGATCGTCAGGCCCAATCTTCCAAGGAAATGCACGTTTTCAGGTGTTAGCGCTCTGCGCGCTCGACTCGTAGTGACTTTAGATTTGGTACCGTAGGCGACTTTTATTGCATTCGCACGCTTAATTTTCAGGCCCATCTTTCCTTAAATGCAAGCAGGCCGTTATCTCCTCGCCTCGAAAATGAATCAATTGACTCTCTTGGGCCACTACGGATACTACAACCTCCTGTACGTTCGCAGTCACTACTGGAACATAAATGGGTGTTTTTGGTACATTTACGAGCTTAAATTCTGGTGGCACCATCGCTGAAAATTCGTGCAGTGTCTGGCTGGGCTTGCTGTTGAGATACGACTCGTTAACCAAATTTCAGTTTATCCTTATTACATTTACAGGGAATATTTTTACCGGCAGCGTAGATTCGTGTGTTTTATTAGCCTCGTATGTGTCGTTCTCGAATCCTAGCATTGAGGCGAGAGTATCGCTGCTCGAGAAGTCTAACTGCGCACTACACTTCATCTCATTGTGCAGGGTGTTCGTATTACCACGCAGAACTAACATTGCATCCTCTCCCAGCTCCCGCGTAAGATACTTGCCTATGTCTTCGATCTCATACGAACCCGTGGGTATATGCACCTTCCCTCTCTTCCCGCCTCCTTAACGTAACGGAACATACAAGTTCGCCTCGTTCTATTGCGTTGTCGGGTTCTCTTCCTGCCCCTCCCCCCAACACTTGTTTGTAGGGATGTAGGTACAGCCCGCGACTGTTTTTTGCAAGCGCCTCCATACGTCTATTGTGTCTCAAAGTCTCCGTCAAGCGTTTGTTTTCATCTTTGGCCATATTAACGGCCCTGGCGATGCCGCTGACCCCTCCGATCAGGCTTCCTAGTACTCCAAGTGCAGGCAAGATGAAAGGTAGATTTTCACCGCTTTTCACTACTACTCTACGCGGTTTCCTGCCAGTGCGTAACTTTTTCGTCCTTCCAAATTTCAATCCCATGCCACGCTTCACCTTAGTCTTCATAATTTTCGATACCCCCCACGCTGCTACGCGTTCCCCGAGCTTGGCCTGTGACGAACCTACTATTGACTTTGCTTTATCCAAGAGAAACGTATCGGCCACGTGTCTATCTGCTAACTTAGTACTTGTTGCGTACTCAATGTCATGTTCCTTGCACGCACTGTCTAATGCATTAATAGCTACGTCGCCACGCTGTAATCTTCTCTCCAGCCGAGTGCCAGGACTGCAATACTTGTAACCCGGAATGTGTGCCTCGAACGGGAGGTTGTTAATTAAAGTATTTACCAGTCCACTTCCTTTCTTGGCGGTCTTGCCCCTATGACGCATACCTATAAACTGACAGTTAAATTGCATTGTGTTACTGCTTTATACACTTTGTGATAGAGGCTGGCTATTTACCTGGGCACCTAACATGTGTGTTTTTGTGATGAAACTTTACTTATTCCGCGCTTTGCCTGGGGAGACCTGTGTGTGTGTCTGTGTGTGTTTGTGTCTCGACACGTGCCAGGGACTGCAAGTCGCCTTGTGCGTCAAGGTTGTCCAGAGACCGAGCGTCTGGGAAGGCGGCAGGCGGCGGGCCGCAGCCCTGGTAATTGTGTAACCGCTCCCCACTCTACCCTGTATGCCGAGGGCAGCACATGTCAAAGTCTCTCACTTCCGCCGTCGTCCGGGAGGCATCTTGTGTGAAGACTAAACGTATTTTCAATTGCTCGTTAATTTGGTACGAGGGGTTCATTATGGTATTACACAGGTGTAGAAACAATTATATTTTATTCAGATCTGATTTTAATATCCAGCTGTTATATCTGGAGTCGAAGTCTAGCCATTTGACGAATACGCGCTTCCTTTTGCGTTTCAATAACCTTTCGACCAAATAAATGTGTGGAAATTTTGTTTTCATTATCTTCTCGCTATAGAACTGTCCTTTCACACTCTCGCCATTTAGGTCTTCCAACTCAAAGGTCCGAGGTTCGTTATGTCGAATCTTGATAATTCTGTATATTTCTAATGACCAGTTGAGCGTGTAAGATTTCACAAATTGGGGTTTAATTCGGGAAATGCGGACATAGTCTCCCACCTTTACCTTCGCCTTCCGCCTATCCACTATCTTATCGTTTTTAAACACAGTCTCCAGCAAAGAATCGTCTTTAACGCCCACCGGTCGTATACGAATGGTCCTGTGTTTTCTAGCATTGTATTTGGTAATTAGGCGAGGTAACATATCCAGCCACGCATACCTTCCTCGCGCCCACATATCTGCTTTTAACGTTCGGTTAAATCTCTATAATAGAAGCCTTTTATCCCAGTGTGTGCTGTAGTGGTTAATTTTGTTCCCGTCCATGAGTAAACGGAAAGCTTTATTGTAAAATTCCCTACCTAAATCAGTCTGCATATTCTTAGGCGGTCCCTTATCGTTTAAGACCGTTTTCATAGCGTCGGCAACGTCCGCCACGCTTTTTCGGCAAACTGGGACGGCCCACGTGTATTTGCTAAAACAATTAATAATTATGGTTAGCATGTATCTATACCCCTTACTCACTGCCGCATACGGGATCATTTCCACCATGTCAGCTTGATACAAATCGTCGAGTCCAAACACGAGTACTCTCCTTCTGCGGAAATTTCTTCTTGCTGTCCGGTGAATCTCGGCTGCGATCGCCGCACGAGACATGTTCAGTAGACGTATCCACCTTCGCGCAGTTCCTCCATGATATTTACAATCTCATTCGTGTGTGAATGATTACCTGCCTGTTGAGATGCTACAAGTAGTCGAAGTCGTGCTATGAGTTCATTTATATCATCCCAGTACACATACTCGAGCTGGCTGCCCCCATCAAGCTTCGAAGTCAGTCCCGAACCACTGGCTAGGCCTACGTCTGGAAACAACTCGGCAATAATGTTGAATTTCGGATGGGTCTCGTCCTGATATGTATTGGTAGTTAAGTCATTATCGGTTAAATGCGCGCTCGTGAGTTTAAGTAATTTTTGGTATTGGTGTAGGGCTGTTCGTGAAAACCTGCCAGGTCTGTGTTTGAATAACAGCTCGTAGAGGCCTGTAGCCGCGCGTATGGTTTCATTGTCAATCTGTATGTAATCGTTGGGTAGAAAATAAATATGCTTGTTCCCGAGATACCAATTTTTTTTCCGCCTATATACACCGTAAATCACATAGTTAAAACGAGTCGTATAGGAAGTGAGATAATTACGAACAGTGTCCGGGCGGGAACCTTCCTTTTTCTTACGTTTCAATTCGGCCAAAGATACATCATCATCATCATCTTCGCCGTCGTCCTCCGGAAGTGGCTTTAGTTCTTCACACTACCGACAGGGGGAACAGGTTGCTCCTTTAAAGTATCCAGCCGGGATGTGATCGGGCAGAAGGCTTCTTCCAATACTGCATCGCGCTCCATACGCACTCGCTTGGCTTGTAAGTACTTATCGCGAACGTTTGTAACGATTCGGTGTAAATCCTCGACTGCGGCAGACATTATGCTAAAATTTATAGTGACTTGTTCATACTATATATATATATATATATATATTTTAGACAATGGCTCTACGTGCAATCAAATTGACTATTTTATCTTCAAAAGTATTAAGTTTCTGAAGCACTGCAGTACGCACATGCTCGCAATGCGTCCATATTTCGTCGTCCGTGCACAAGTCGTTTAAGTTACAAACAATCCTGTGGCGGATAAGTTCCTCTAGATCTGCAAGTCCCGTACTCAAAGTTTGATTTTGGATGTCGAGTTCTTCGAGCAGATTTGTACTAAGTTTATTCGTCATCCCTTCCAATATCTTGCTGAGGTTCGTCTGTAAGCTACCTACGCTCTCCAGCTGCGTACGTAATGTGTTTAGCATAGTCGAACCTGTGCCTGACGCATTAAGGTGGTCGTCTAGTTTTGCGGACAGGATTGTAAACCCCTTAATGTTGAACTGCTCGAGCTTTGTCTCGACTGCTGTGAGCTTGGCGGCCACACCACTCAGCTTGTCGGCGCTCTCAGTCGCTATATGCAGATTATCTGTCAATGTTGCAGCGAAGGTTGTAAGGGACCTGTAGTCGACGCGATCGCCTAAAACTACCAGTTTTGCTTCCACGGCAGGCAGCTTGCTTGCCACTACGCTTTGCGTGTTATTGGTTAAAGTCTGAAAATGTTTTGTCGTGGTGAGGGACATGGTACTGATGGCACCGAGGTTCGCGTCTCACTTCTTACTTATTGCTTCCAGTGCGGTCGTTTCATTGAGGAGACGGTCTAGTTTTGCGGCGAGACCGCTAACTTGATCGCCTACATCGTTAATTTTCTTCTCCATAGCTGCAAACACACCGCCTAACGTGCCGAGTTTCCCTACATCGCCGGATACGTTGCTCAGCTGGGCGTCCAGCTTGGTGTACAGTACGTTCGTGTTGGCGAACACATGGCCTTCCATGGCGACGAGGTTTGATTCCAGCTTCGGGGGTATCACGCACTCGGTCTTTACATTAAGGTGCCCGTCCAGTAAAGCTGTGAGGCCTGCTAGAACTCTCGCGCTACCTTGCTCCCCCACGTCGGTGATTTTCTTCTCCAAGGCCGATATCCTAGCCCCTAACACGTCCAGTTTAAGTACGTCATCGGATAGTTTGTGCAGCTGGGCCTACATATTGGTAGACAGTAAGTTTGTGGTGCCGGCCAGCCTACCTTCCACGACTTCGAGTGCGTCCCCGGTTGTGACGGTGGTCAGGTGGGATACCTTTTCGATTAATGTGCAGAGCCTCAAATCCATTTTCGTGTTAAGTATATTGGTATCGAAGAGGTGGCCTTCCACCGTGGCGAGCTTCCCACCCACTGCAGATAGTTGCTTAATGTCATCGGCCAATGGGCGTAATTCGCTTGACACGGTTGTATGAACACTGCTGGCTATACGCTCTCCCACACTGCTCAGAGCTGTTTCTAAGGCGGTGATTCGCGCCATACCTGCCAATAATGTGTGCAAATGCGTCTCAATACTGGTTTGCAGTGTCGCCACCGCTCGCATTCAAGCCATACCTGCAATTAATGTGCGCAACTGCATCTCAATACTGGTTTGAAGTGTCGCCACTGGCCGCAACGCCTCCGAGGTAACGCTGCGGACGAAGGATACGTTGGCAGCATCGCCATCATGTTTTGCACCGCCTAAATTCTTTGCTCGTTTTCCTCTGAAACTACAGTTCCCGTCATTCGTAGATATAATACAGCTTTCCGGCGTCCGCTTCAGACCGCTATGGCCGAACTTGGATACTGAGTATCTCATACTTCACTAATGCACTATAATGAACTGATCGAAACCCCTACGGTACCGTCCCTTTTCAAGTGGAAACTCTTTTGCTATAACCAGAAACCCATGAGGTTCGCGCCAACAACTTGCACACAGGTCTTTAAATTTGTCGGATGTCATGTCGGTGTTAACGTGGTCCGAGTAGACGTGGCGTAAATTCAGGTCGTCCATGCGGAATAGGACTAGGAAATTCGCATGGTCTCGTAGAAGCTGTTTAGGCATTCNAATTCGCATGGTCTCGTAGAAGCTGTTTAGGCATTCGTGAATACGTTTGGCATAGGTAAATAGAATCCACTGCTACATAGCGTCTCATGCTGAAATACTGCTGCATAGTCGCCTGTTTCTCACACGCCACGTCGTCGAAAATAAACACAGAGTTCGGTAAAGCCTCGCTTGGCGGAGGCCGGCAACGGCTTGTAGTATTTGCGATAGTCGTAAGTGCTTTGGCTGATGAAGAGATTTAGAGTATAGGTACACGTTTTCGAAACGCAGACCATTGGGTTCTTCTAGGAGACTTAACAAGAACACACGTCTTCCCGCAGTTGCTTGGTCTCGCTATGATCCCTCGTACAGTGTCCGGTAATAACTTTCCATGCCGTAATTTAAAAACATTAGTTTCATCTTCGTTGACGTCACTGATGCGGACAGGAAGCGTGATTGCCTGCGGCACAATCTCCATCGAACTGATATGCGAATCGGTTAATCAGTAATATTTATGTGAGTTTTGTTTGACCCTGGGTGATCTCTGTTATGTACAGTGTGTGTGTGTGATGTGGTCTGCCACTTCGCTCTTGGACGTGGACGCGATCGCACGTGTATGCAAGTATGCTGCTGCTGCTCCAGGGAGGGAGAGGGTGTATGTGTGATGGTAAGACATATATGTATATAAGTATAAAAAAATTTCTCTCTCTCAACAAGGCGGGGCTGGAGCCGGCGGTGGGGATGGGAGGGGGTCTATTATTTAAACACGTGCAAGGCTCTAGCGTATTTGTCATGGCTGGCGTGTGTCTTGGGAGCCGCTGCGCTCTATCCACTGCATCACAGCGGCACCCTCGTGGTGAGCGTGTTGCTGTAAGGAGCCTCCCCGAGGGTATATGTCGTGGCAGGCATCTCTCTTGGGACACATCTGTCCTCCCCTGTGAATGCGGGAGCGCAAAGTTCTGCACTCTGTCCACTACGCTACCGTGGCCCCTCCCCGTGAAATGGAATGCTAGAGCATCACATTTAACTTGCCATCTAAGGCATCTCTCTTGGGACACGCCTGCCCTTCCCTGTGAATGCAAGAGCATGAAGTTGTGCTCTACCCATTGCGTAACAGCGGCATCCCCCTTGCTATGAAATGCAAGAACGTGAAGTCCCGTAGCCCGAGGCTATGTCCTGGCAGGCATCTCTGTTGGGAGCCGTCGGTGTGTGAATGCAAGAGCATGGAGTTGCGCTCTATCCATTGCGTCACCTTGGCACCCCCTCCTCTTTGAATGCCAGAGCATGTAACTACTGGGAATGCAAGAACGTGAAGTCCCTGTAACCCCAGGCAATGTCCTGGCAGGCATCTCTGTTGGGAGCCGTCTGTGTGTGAATGCGAGAGCATGGAGTTGCGCTCTATCCATTGCGGCACCGCGGCACCACCCCCCTTGAATGCCAGAGCATGACATAACAACTGGGCGGTGTCTTTGGGAGCCACAACTAACATGGCCGCCTCCTAGGCGTTGGCTTAGGGAGCCATGAACAAACATGGCCGCCAGGGAATGAGCGAGAAAAAATAATTTTTTCGAACTTTTAAAATGTTGAGAAAAAAATTTTAAGTTTTAAAATATTTAATCACACTTTTGAAATATTAAGCAAATCTTTTAAAAACATTAATTTTGAAAAATAAATTTTTGAAATTTTTTTTTCTAAAATTTGGCAAATTTTGGAATTGGCTGCCAAGATGGCCACCATCGAAGCGGAATGCAAGCGCATGAGGTTTGTCATTTCCTTACCAAACTTTGGTGTCCCTGTGTCCCTGTCAAGATGCTGGTATCGAACATACTATTCTACCTACTTCTGTGTGTGGCATATGTAATTTTTTCAATGTACCATCTATGATATCAGCAGTTAAAGAAAATGCTTTAAAAATGTAAGTTCAGGTCGTTTGGTAGGTCTCTCCTTAACTGATGAGTTTTGCTTACAGCGTTGTAAAGAATGAGCAAATTTAGCTCCATCTCAGTATTACTTTTAAGTTTTTTTATTTTGTTTTTCTGAAATCTATGTCCTTTGGAACCACATTTTAGGGTGTGCACATTAAGAAAATTAATTGGTGAATCAATGAAAAATTCTACGTATCTATCTACACAATGTCCACCCACAGAGAAAAGTCAGAGAAATGTCAAAGAATTCTCAACTTGGTCAGGGAAAAATTTGATAAATTGCTTCTCTGCAAAAGTTGTTAGTTGTGTAAATACAGGATATACATTTTAAAATTTCATTTTTTAAGTTTGTGAACTGACATAACATCTTTGCCATGTGACATAAGGCATATATGTACAAAATAAATTTTGTGTTTGTTTTGGGCACTCGTGTGAAGTCAATAGTGTGTATCGTGAGAAATATTGATGGGCTGAATAAAATGTTGGCCCTGCTTTCTTGGTCTGTTGCAGAATAATTTAATTAAACTTCACTGATAGCATTTTTGTTCTGTCAGCTTTGGAGAAATATGGTGTTGGAAGGTTTCAGTTCTGAAAATAGGTCAGAGAAAATGTTAAGATTGTCTCTGCAAAATAGGGGAAAGCCAAGGAATTCCAAAAATGGAAATTCAGTTCACATTCAATTGATTTTATGCCATAGCAGCAGGGCCACTTTGTCTATCAGTCTTGTTCAAATTCTTAATATCTCTATGTTATGTTTTGCCGAAAAATTCCGGATTTCGAACAGCATAGGCAAGGTATACTAGCACATTTTGCAACAAACCAGGGGCAAGAAGCTGCCCATGATAACGATGACTTCCTGCTCTGGTTAGATTGGACGTAATTATTAGATTAAGCCAGGTACTTGATGTGGCAGTGCGGTGCATCGCATTAAAAAGGACAAAATGGAAGATTACATAATGAAAACATAAAGGAGTTTATTACTGTTTGATCTGTTTTACTCAAATCAGTATTGAAGTAGATCATTATGTTGCACAGTCTTAATTGCTGGAAAGTGTTATCAGCTTGGTTTTGATTTCACAAAAATTAGTAACCTAAGGTGGCTTGTAGACAACTACTAGCAAAATCTAGGAGGCAAAACAGTAGTTTTGCTTTAAGACGCCCTTATACCTGACGCGTGAACTATGTTTCAGTGAATTTTTAATACATGTTTGTAAAATAAAAATTTCAACGTATATATGGAAACCTGTTTCCATACGAAAGGAAATAATACTTCCAACTAGGGTGGAATATAACTTCCAACAGATCATGCTTATCGCAAACACTACTTTGAGGCATTTTCAAACTGTTAGTTTAAAACGTTCTTGGTGAATTACTGTGAAAATTGTATAGAGCCCTGTATTGAACCTTGGTACAAAATTTTCGCCATTAAAATGACTAGGTCATCGCTTAAAGTCCAATAGGTACACACAACATGATGAGAACATTGCACACCAGTTCAGAGCGTAGAGTGTAGCGGCAATGGCGCACTTGATCTGCGTGACAGTTTAGACCATATCACTCCTGCGCTTCTCTGCCTCAAATGTTGAAATCAACTTCAGGTAGGCGGGCCTCTTAAGATCATTGCGAATATAATATATAACAACACAGCCTCTTCCCTTACCTACCACATTAGAATAGAGAATGATCCCAATGTAGTACACGTATGTGCAGTTAGGCTAATAGAAAAATATAGTAAAGAATTATTACTGTAAACACTCAGCATAACATCATAGAAACTATTTTTTTTGATAAACATAACTGTAGTACAACACCGGGGGTTGACGTGCATCAACACATTGCTCTGGGCTAGCAACAGTTAATCCCACACACTCAAGCTCACTTTGCATGAAGATGTACATTCTCTTCTACTGCAGAGATTACCATCTCCTCGTGATACCAACTGTTAATGTAATCCTTATTTCTCTTTTCGCAAATTTTAATATACGCTGTCTTTTTTCTGTCAGACTCAGTAAATACAAAAGGATACATTTTTTAGTTCTCTCTTTGCATGAAACACTAAGAGGCGATTTTAGTAGCTGACAAAATTACTAATTATGGAGCATTTTCCCTCTGAGTTACTTTAGCTACTGTGCTTTTTGGGTTTAGCAAGTCTGTGGCAACGATCAGTAACACTTCCATCAAGCCAATCTTGAGTTTATCGCAAAATTGTTGTAAAACCACGCCGACAGAGTCTTTATTAGTCCTCTTGGGCAAGCCATGCACTAGGAGACAGTTACGTCTGTAGTATTGCTCATCCAGCCATCCATCTCGACAAGCTTCTTGTAGTCTACTAAGTATACTTTCCTGATGGGAATTGAACGTCTTGAATTGGCAGAAATCTTGCTGCAGTTTTTGAACTACGCATCTGTGCTCAGCAGTGCAATGTTAATACAAGGCTTCGGAGTTCAGCGAATTCAGCAACAGTTAGAAGTCCTGTAGATGTTGGAAGACCTGTTTCTCTAGTCAGTTCAGCCTGTTGCCCATTTCTTTTGGCAGCATGTTGTTTTAAAGAAATATGACTTAACACAACATATAACAGTTTTAGAAGATACAAAGTTGCAAGTTATTGGGGTAGTGCTGGGAAAATAAGGTTATTTCTAACAATGTGTATTAATGCCAGTGAAATATGTGCAAATACCTGTAGCTAAATCACGTGTTGACACTTTCGTGCTGTTTATAATTGCCATAACTAGAATAGGAAAAGAGGTTATCAGTGGCAAAGCGTGGATACGTTGCAAAGCATGCGCTATTTGATCCTATCTGTATGCCCTGTGGCATTGTGTTTGCATAGGGGTCTGCCGACCGCGCAACCAATTAACGTGTGTCCCAATATTCGAGGTTTATGTTACCGTAGCATTCTTCCCTCTTCTCCGGCATGCTAATTGTACTATTGCTGGCGGTCAGTTGATCCGACGATTCACTCAGAATTGTGTACAGTCATCGCCAAGCAGCGCATTATTTGCAACGCTTCCATGCCTCACCACTGGACTGTAGGTTATACACATACTGCTGAGGTCGTTGTGTGTTCTTTCTTCCTGCCACAGCCGAGATAGAGTGGTAAAAGTACACAGCTTCGTTTTATTTACTTGTGATTACAAGAACCGAATGGTTTTTTCATGCAGCGATTGCGCTGCAGTTTAATCAAAAGTTGCTTTTATGCTTTTTTTGTCAAATGTCGATTTAAATTCAGAGTTATGTGTGCATAATAAAAATATGTGATATACAAAGTGGTTGTTGAATTTATTTTACAAAAAACTTTTGTACGTGATTCTTAATGAAAGTGAGACAAGACATAATACTGCTAATAGCCTAAAGTGATTACTGAGGGGGTTTACGTTCCTAAAACATGACTCTGTAATGAATAAATTTAAGTATATCAGCAACCACGGGAGATTAAATAACAAATTAGAATGATGATAATGTTTGGTTGATAAGGGATCTTACATTTTAATCATAAAATCATTCCGCTTCATAAACTAAATTTGGGTTGCCAGATTATGATCGCAAAAAAACATCATAAATCCCAGCTTTTTTCAGTTTTTGATGCTTAAAGTCAACATATACGTGTAAACAAATAGGGTAGCCTTAGGGAAAGACATTCAGGCCAACCGCACTCCAGAAATATGATATTCCCTGCCCAGGCATGCCATTGCATCCTTTGAAAATTGGTATGGTAAACTCATTTCTTTAGTATGACTGGCCTGTGTGTGTTTCTTTAAATCTACCCGATTTGATTATCTGTACATATATGTTGACTTCAAGCATCAAAAACGAAGAAAAGCTAGAAGGTAGAATGCTATTTTGGGTAGGGGGATCATAATCTGGCAACCCAAATTTTATTTATGAAGGGAGATTACTTATAGGAACCAAATTTTCTAAGGTTTAGATATTTTATCAGCTAAACAGCATCCATTAATTTATTGTTTAATTTCACCTAGTTTCTATTGCATTTATAATTTCCGTCTCACTTTTATTGAGAGATAACACCTCTTCCCTTCCCCAAAGTTTGTAACATATGTTCAGGGCACTTTGTATAGTTTATCATAATGTATGTATTTACAAAAGTACAAAAAATTAAAACTGCTTCATTTGCTAGTACTAAAGTAGAAATGTCTGCAAATTTAACATCACTTTTCAAGATAATCTTTTATAACTAGGGATGCTATAGGTAGGAATATGACACTTCAGAAGAAAATTGCAAATTTATATAGTTTTACAAGATTTTTAATTATTATTATTATTAGTGTTTTTATTATTTTAGATTTAAGTTACACTGATCGTCTAATAAATTACAGTTCTAAAATCCAAAGGTACTCAGAAGGTCCTTTTTTGAGAATTAGTGGACATTTAAATTGCTCAACACTATGTTTTCATTGTTCAATGAACCACTGAAATATTATTTGAGGTTTTATAAGTAGGCAGTGGACACCCTCGTAATACTTCCAAATGTTGGTTTTTAGTTTTTAAGAGGACATTTTATGCATTTAGTTAGCTATTTACACAAATATTTAGTAAAAAGAAAACTGTTCAAATGTTGAAATATAATTGTGACAAATATATCCAAAAGCCACTCAAATGTACACATAATGGTACATTTACCCTGGGAAAGATCTGTAAGCAAATAAAGCAACGAAAATCATGATAATATAAAAAAGGAAATTAACTCGATTTTCAAAACAAATCTCTGATTACAAACAGTAGCAAGCCACAGACCTTTAGCTCTTGGGTATTTCGATTTGGTAAAAGTTGGTTTTCCAGAAAAATAGATACAGTAGACTCTCCCTAATCCGGCGTTGTCGGGACCGGGGTACCGTCGGATTAGAGAAAACGCCGGATTANTTAGTTGGAAGCATTTTGTAGTTGAGGCCGGTCTCGTCCAAGTTATAAATTTGCTCCTTTTGTAAATCGTTTCTACCAATATGCTCACTGAAACGACCAACAAAAAGAATTGCAGATGGCTCATCGGATGACATAAAAAGGGGGCTTTGTCTCAAATGGTGTACGCCGTGCCTTTTTTTCCATTTTGTCAACCATCCTTCGCTTGCAAGGAAAGCTGAATCCCCGTTCATTTTTCTATTGAGGGAAATTGCTTTTTCTTTTAAAATGGCACCACTTACCGGGTAATGGTTATCCCTTTGCTGTACAAACCACATCCAGACAGCCGCGTCCAACTCTTCCAGTTTGGGCTTCTTCATAGTTGACCTCTTTTCGGTCCCTGAAGAAGATGCCTCGGCAAAGTTTCTGAGTTTATTCTTATTTTTTTTCCAGTCTTTCACTGTGCTCTCTCCAACACCAAGCTCATTCGCTACCCGGGCAGCTGTCACCCCTTTATCGAGCTGTTCAAGAGCGTTTAACTTCTGCTCGATCGACAGAGTTAACTTCTTTCTTTTCGTGGCCATAGCAGGGCAAATTAAAAACATTGACTGCTAAATTTTGCACTCCACTCGCGATGAATTTTCGAACTAGACTGGCTAAAATCAGGTGTTCCAGGCGAAGGAAGTGAAGGCTGGTGCCCTCATATTTTCTTAGTAGNACACCAAGCTCATTCGCTACCCGGGCAGCTGTCACCCCTTTATCGAGCTGTTCAAGAGCTTTTAACTTCTGCTCGTACGACAGAGTTAACTTCTTTCTTTTCGTGGCCATAGCAGGGCAAATTAAAAACATTGACTGCTAAATTTTGCACTCCACTCGCGATGAATGTTCGAACTAGACTGGCTAAAATCAGGTGTTCCAGGCGAAGGAAGTGAAGGCTGGTGCCCTCATATTTTCTTAGTAGAAACACAACGTGTGAGTTCGTGTCCCTAAACAAAGCATTTAAAGGTTGGCTCGCTAGGGAGGGAAGGTTTTCTAGGAAACACTCGGGTCGGGCCGGGCTAGCTCAGGCGAGTTCCGAAAACCAGCACCCTTCCTCCCGGGGACCGCCGGATAAGAGAGAGCGACGGATTAGAGAACGCCGGATTAGGGAGAGTTTACTGTACTATGATTTATAAAACAAATTGTCTTTCGTCTAAATATTTAATAGCTTAAGGTAAATAGCAACGTTCCGAAAATATTTTATGGAAGCAAAAAATACATAAAATTTCTACTCTTCTGAATTGATGATTAAAACTGTGCCATCTATTCGTGAACTGTGGTACACAAAAATGTCTTGTATAAATATTTAGGTCATATTTTAATTAATCTGTTGATGTAATAACTCTCAAATGAGATACTAATTTTGTACAGATGCTTCACAAGATTATATACATTGATTAATTTGGCTTATTAATTTAGGCAACACATTTATAGCAATTCACTGTTACCTGTTAGTCTTCGGATGCTATATAGAGTTTAGTGGAAAACTGACAACACTGTAATAACGTCAACAGCGCCTGTAGAAAACCATGATGGAGAGCAGTTGGAATTGTATCATCACAGGCGATGATACATTTCAGGTTATGCTTTAAGGAATAAAAACCGGTGTAACATTTCCTGTGCGACCTTACACCCACACTGGAGATGATACATTTCCGATCATGATTCAATTCCGACTCTCTACTTAGGAGCAGTCTGAATTGTGCCACAACCGGAGATGATACATTTCCTGTTTAGTTTAAAGCGTGCGAAATGCGGAGATGATACATTTCCGAGATGGCGCTATTCCGGCGCCTTTGTGTTAGTAGGTCTCTCAAAAGTACTCAGTTTACCGTGAACAATCTGTGACAAGGGGTAGCAATATGCAGCAAGGGTCATGAAACATTGTGATGTGTATTTATTATTGAAGTGAACGTACCTATTGTGCAGGACTATTGGATGGCTACGAGAAGTTATGCATTGCTGCACGTCGGCTGACTAAGTTGTTGGAACCTCTGGAAAAGGGTCACCTCCAGAAGTTCAACCTGACTTGGGAGGTGTTGAACAAGCATCTCTACCAGAGCTGTGTTTACACTGACCCTCTGGTTCAGAACAACTTGCCTCTGTATATTGCACAGGTGAGCTCCTATTCCCCATGCCACTTTTATTTGTGATACTGTTCATTCAAGGTGAGTTCTGTTTGATATAATTAGTTCACTGTTACCTTAGCATTTCTAAAACCCAGCTTAGTTTCTTCCCTCTGCCGAGAGTACATTCTTAGGCCAGTATTCGAGAACGTTTTTATAAGGTTTTGTACAGATCAAGCCATACCCAGGCCTCATCCGTATTCCAGAACGTTACAATGCCAGCTAATGCCTTAGTTAAGCCATGGCTGAAGTCTAAATCTTAGCGCTCTGATTTTACTGATTTACCCTTGGCGCAAACGAAACCTATGCATGCACAGAACATATATAATTTTACCGGAGCCAGTAGCGTGACCAACGTCCATAAACAATATGACCCGTTCAGACCTCTGTACGTCACAATGTAATTATTGATCTAAAAATTAGGAAACCAGCACAATTTAGTTGTTTTGTAAATAAGATTTAAAGCCGGCAAGAATACTGTGTAATATGTAAAACATGTTTTATAGGCTTCCATCATTAGGAACAATACAAAGCACATAATAGCTAAACATGTAATATAATATTTTTTCAGCCTTACCAGGTGTGTGTTGTGTTAGCGCAACTGGTAGCGTGTCTGACTACTACGCAAGCGTTTCGGGTTCAAAACCCGGTCAGTGCAAACTTTTCTAAGGTTTTAAAATTGATTAGAACGTTCATATTTTCGCACTTATTATGTTCAATAATGTCTATTTATTTAAATAACTTTGCTAAGTATTAAAATACTTAAAAATGAATTGCTAACAGTACGATATACTGGCAATTATCTGACAATAGGGCTTTATTATTGGTAATAATTACATCCCTCAGAATTTGTTTAACAAAACCCACTATTCACGTTCAAAAGTCATTTTCAGTTTCTCCCTTTTTATTTGAAGACCTTACATTGCGAAAGAAAATATAGGCCATTCACGGTTATTTCACACTATTCTGAAACCCTGCTAAATTTCTACTGTTGTTTACGGATTACGTATCCTTCCACTACATATAAACCTAAACACTGCTGTGTAACTACGTTTAATTGTCAAATGCTTGTTTACTGTTTTCAGCTGTTCAAAGAATTGAGTCATATTTAAAAAACAATTTCATAAGAATGTCCACAATTTAGGCCTGTAACCAGATCTAGCTCAGCTTTATGACTTTTTAACAATGTCTATGTTGACGATAGTTCATACTGTTATTATTTTACATTGTTAATATATTTGTTATACACGACATAGCACAGTACACATAATACACTTTAATATTTTGCAGCGACTGTGTTTAACTCTGTTATAACTGCGGGGGAAAGAACTGTAGTATTTAATCTCTTGTTATTAATGTGTGTTGTGTTATTACATTAAAAGGACAGCCTTAGTTGTAATAAAAATTAAAACTAAGTGACAACCAGTCCAACAGAAAGAGATAATAAATTCAAGCACGCAACACGTGTATGTAGCAAAGGCAAACTAAAGAGATAGTGGTGAACATGCACATAAATAGGTCTACCGTAACATTTTTAATCCGCTCATATTTATATTCATTAATACTAAGTGTTTCATAGTTTTATTTCATTATTTATCCAAATTTATCTGGCTCGGCTTAGTATTTTGTTGGGGTTGTGGCAAACATTCAAATCACAGAAATGTAAGCATGTTGCACAATTGTGTTTCAAACACCTAGGGCAATATTACAACGATGTGATAAACAGACGTGACATTTAAACAATTCATTTCGTATTAAAAACAGCTCACTGTTAAAATGTATGAATTTTACACATCCGATATTTGTAATTGCACATACTTTTGTCCAACGTAACGTAATGACAACAATATGCTTTCACACACGCAGCGGTCACAACACACTTTACAGTATATTTATTCCTGCTGTAGAAAAACATATTTATCACAACATCATAACTTGCCTAGGTAGGTTTAAAAAACACAAGTACAAACTTGACGCTTTGTTCAGAAACATGCCATGTCATGTCGTCCGTGTCGCCAGTCGCCATTTCTGCTAATTTCAGCTTTGTAACTGTCCCGCCATCACATCTAAATATATTATAATAAGTATTTAAGCAATAAAATATTCTTTCAGTTGTAAATTACAAATTCAAAAATCATTGTTTTTGCTGTAATAAGCGTGAAATATGCTTAAATTGAAAACTTGCATAATTTTCCTGCTACTACAGGTGCTGCGAAACTTCTCGATAGAGAGAAACAGAGAGAGAGCAATAAGCTCCGCTCCGCCTATTGAATTTTCTTCCTCGGACGAAAATAAAACACCATATCAGTAGGGCCTACGCACTGTAATTTGCGCTGATATTTTTAACTGTAACAATGAAATGTGTTTGCATCAGTGCTACCTAAAAATTCAAATATATCAATAGGCAACGTTTAATTTACAAATAGCATACCTAAAAACTAGGTTAAAACAATATTTCTACTGTGAACTATTTCTTACTAGGCGTTGCCAACACATAACTGCTCTAACGGTTTTTAATTTGTATTTAATATTAAATAAATATTACAAGTTATAGAAGACACTAAGTTAAAGTTTCATTTATTCAAGAATACAGTACTTTAAAGTTAATCACATTGTTATATATTTTATGGTATACAGGTTATGGAAAATGCAGGTTGACATGTTATGCTTAAGGTTATTTTTCAAAGGTTTGTTTCAAAACATCCAAAGAAACCGGAAATGGACCATAGTGTATTGTGTATGCAAATTGTATTTGTGAGCCCACTTTCTACAATGGTAAAACCATATCCTCAGTAGCGGGTTGTGTTATAACTTACGTTGGTACAACTGACGATATGGCTTGTTGATTGTTGACGCTGGCTGTTAGGAACATCTTTTGTCCCGTGTGAAACTCAAAATTGCGTTGTGTTTTAAACTGTTTGCATGAGTTACAAAGTTGTGTTTCTAATGTTTTGACATTTTTTTAGGGGGTTTTAGTAGTTCAGAGAGTGTGGTGTCAATTGCTAAAGTGATGTGCGTGCACCCGTACGAAAATGTCGTTGACCCATGGAGTAGCCTTTATAATTTCATATATGATAGCGACAACTGGATTGTTTTAACCGTGAACAGTCGTTACAGACTAGAGTAAGTTTTTAAAGTTCACGTATGTATGTGTATATCACACCTTTGTAACGTTTCTCTGCAGGTTTTCCTTGGCGTATCTGTGATTTTAATATTTTCCACAACTCAACAAGTTGCAAAAAATGCTAAATTCCAGCCAGTAAAATTCATAAAATAATAATGCAGTAAAATTGACTTATAGAGTACAAATTGGTTGAAATGAGTATTTCAGGGAATATTTAAAACTGCACATATATCAATAGAAAATTTTTATTAAAACACAGGGGCGGGTAACAAATTTTTATTACCAGGACCTAAAATAAGATTATGTATTCAGTTCGCATGCTGCATACTGCACAAATGGAAGACTGCATTCTTGTTCAGTGTTTTCACATTGTTGTTATGAACTTATCGACGAGTCATTTTATACCTTGTCACTGTCTGACTTTTGCTTAAAAAATACAATACAGCTGAGATTTGCAGGACCGCTGAATATCTTAGATTGATTTATTAGTATGAAGATATAACCAGAAAGTTTTAATTCTGCTGTTCAAATGCACGTGCACTGTTAACATTTATGTCTATAATTTCCACATTACAAACACAAAACATGTCATATAATTGTTCCATAAGTTGTCACGTAATAAAGAACGAAATAATCATATCACGTCAGACAAATAATAATAATTACAATTATTGTTTTTATTGTTCTGTGCAAGTTATTTCAAACTACCAACACTACAGATAACGTAACAAATTAACCCTGCAGGTATAGTTTTTTGCAAAAGTTATTGTAAATAAAAATTTCACAGTGTCACTTTCATTAGTTTATAGGCCTCGTACGGGATGGTGAATAATAAACCGCGGCACATCCGATATCACCTCAGAATATATAGATAACACGTTCAGAAATACGTTCCACAAGATAAGGATTAGTTATGGCTTTCCAATCGCCCGAGATGGTAGCACATGTGTCTTGCCAAACTGAAAATTCTGAAATACTGGCCTTAAAGTACAGAATGAACGAAATACTTAAAACTGTAAAACCTTGTTAATTCAAAATTTGTTAATTGATACATATGTAAATAAGTTATTAGCCCCTTGAACAAAAGAATAGTAATTCAAATTTTTGGATTTTGTTTAATTTTAAATTTTATGTAATCTTAGATTTAAAACAAATTTTATCTAAGAAAGTACAGTCAACTCTCGAAACTACGACCTTTCATGGTTCCCGGGAGAAGGGTTGTTATTTTGAAGTGGTCATTACTGGATTTGGACCAATTCTGACCCACCTCCAATCTTTATATGTGAAACATGTTTTGAAATTGTATTAGGGCCATTTCTGCTTGGCCTTAGAAAAATTACATGCTATATTTTAGTTACATACAGTCAAATGTTGCTTCCTTCACTGTCACTCTGAATGAGTTATGTGGGCTGAGGATGGAGGGTCGGTAAGCATTCTTTGTCTCTTTCATGGTCTCACATGCTGCTCTTGCCTTCTCATCCCCCTTTCAATGTCTTTTTCTACCTCCCTTCTCGTCTTGACTGTCAAAACAAGTCCTTGAAGATCCTATATATAAGACTGATCTATTTGACAAATGTCTGCCTTTTAGTGATAATATTTACATTAGTATCTTGTTATAACATTCCCATATGTAACACCATTATTTCATACTCCTGCCATTTATCCATAATTCTTAAAGGTTTAAGAGCCACGATGGTGTAGTGGTTAAACTACTTGCCTCCCACCTAAGCAAATCAAGTGCAATTCCCGTCAAGGTCGCTCTTGGATTTTCACATGTGGGAACCGTGCTGGATAATGCAGCTGGTCGGTAGATTTTCTTGTGATCTCTCATTTCCCCTCCCCTTGCATTCTGGCGCTGCTCCATACTGACCTCATCTGCTCTCAAGACCTCAATGTCAAAATTAACTTCTTTTTCTTTTACTATCTGTTGTTAAGCAAAAAATTATGGGTGGTTTGCGCTGCAACTACAGTGTATTCTCTAGCCATCGTTAGAGACCTGAAAAAGTAGGTGTTATTTTTTCCAAAATATATGTGTTATTTTTGTCAAAAACAGTTGTTATTTTCTTGCTACAAAAATGCATGTTTCTGCAAGAGAATTTTTCCAATTTTTCATGTCCTCTTTATAAAGACATACTTGATTTGAGAAATGTCACTTTATTCGTTAAATCTGAAATTGGCAGTGTTATTCCTATTGAAAAGCAGTGTTTTTTAAAAATTGTTATTTCCTTCCAAAAATATTTAATTCCCAGAGAAATATACAGTCGTGTTTTTAAGACAAAACCCCTATAGTCGGTTCACGACTGGAAGAGACTTTCTTGAAGCCCTGCTAAAAATCTACTTTCAAGCCCATTTTGTATCCTTCCGCCAAAGGTAAACAAACATTGCCATGTGGCAGTCACATGGCAATGTTTACATGCAATGTTTACATTCCACTGTGTGTGTGTGTACATGTGTTCGTACATGCACGTACCCATTATAAAAGTCATGTATATATTATTAATCAATATTCCACAAGTAAAGTTTTTAATCTTGACAATTTCGCACAAAAGAATATGCAATGCAAGCGAAAAATATTTCATTCTATAAACCCAAAATGTGAGTATTAAAAATTTGATGTTTCNAAAGGGAGGGAGTTTGTCTCTTGAGTTCATGTACCAGTTAACCTGTTCAAGCAACAATAAAACTTGATTATGTGAACTCACACAAAGCCAGTGTATGTTATTAGTAAATTGGACCTAGAGACAGCAGTGTCGACGTATTCCTACGCCCTATCACTGAGGGCTAGCATCATGTGCTGGCGCCTCACCCCGCCGAGCAGAATCAATACCTACTTCCAAACTTCAGCATTTGGCAGGTATCAATGCAAAAATAACTAGTTGCTGCAACGAAGACTATGGACGTTTGGTAAACAGTGCGACGAGTATTCCTATAACCTCAACCACAAAACATGATATAAACGTTCATTGTGTGTTGGTGTGCATTTTTTTGCCATAGTTAGCAAAGCAACAAAACAGATCATTTTGTAACTCTCATTCCACGAATATTGGCTTAGAATTCAGGTGCGAACAGTGCCACCAACAGCAAGCCGCCCACTGTGACTGGATCGCATGTCCAGGTCGTGGAATAAATACAGTGAGGTGCATAACGTGTAACCGAACTTTTCACCACTTCTGTATCGGGTGGCGAGACAAAAGGTTTGCCCACCCTCGATTTGTGTACCATTGTGTGATGTATCGAGCCGAACAGTACAGACCAATTAACCCAGGTATCCACAGTGCACCACTAACCCGTAACCCAAGGCGGCCCTCAATCACCTGAGTTTGCCGGCCAACCGCAGGAACACCCCGTTGCTTTCACACAAGAATTTGAATGTGAATGTAGGGCTAACGACGTGTCACCTAAACAATGGGTCACCTGGGCACATAAATCAGAAGAGTGGGAAAGCACATGAATGGTGGGCCAGGTATGACGAGTTCATAACAGAATGGATGCAGTGGTGCGACTAGTTAGCAACCCAGTTCTCCGGCGAAAAGGTCCCAGCCCGCCTGACCACAGAATTCCACAGTCATAGCCAGGGTACAGATGACGAAGCCAAAATATTTATTCATAAAATGTTAAAAATGTACAAGCGTATAATTGCAGAAGGAAATGAAGTGAGCTGCATTGCTATCCATTACGTGCATGCTCCTTCCCAACCTCCGTAATTTGTTACAAATCCCGTGCCAGTAAACCATTGATGAGCTTGTAAAAAGAGTAAGGGAAACTGAGAAGAATTTTAAAGCGCAGGAGGCTCTAGAGTGTCCCAGGGTGGCAAGGGGAAAGAGGAAGTGTGGCAGAGCGAAGATCGAATGGAACCCCCTGCAGTGACTTCCCCTTCTCCCACTACCACAGTGCTTCCTAAGTGCTAGTTGTGCCTGGGCCGGCACTTCAATAGAGACTGGCCGACCATGAGATAGACAGAGTGCCTCATGCCAAGGGAGGGAATGGCCCAACCAGCCACCCGACAAGCGAACCGACACTCATTTCTACTGGGAATAGAAAGAGGCAGTCAGAAAATGAAGGAACCAGGGTTCGAATCGGGCTACCATCTCTGGTCAAGAACAGTCCGACGCCGCCATCCAAATCTTAATGCGCCAACAAGAATGTATGGATTTATATATAGGTGACAAGGAACGTATGATGGTGAATTGGGACAGGAATCTGGAGGAACAAATACCTCCCCCCAATAAACCCAGAGACTATATACCACTAGTTAGAAGAGCCAGAGTTTACGCAGCTGTAAGGAATACTTACCAGGTATTCTTGAGCCTTTGGATATGGAGGGCCCTTACGTCAGACCCGTCTCAATGAAACTGGACGAAGATATCACAGTAACGAGCAAGAGTGCCTCACACTGATGTGGGCCGTGAGGTAAAATACTGGTACTATTTAGATGGCAGACTCTTTATTTTGAGGACCAACAATAAAGCCCTCACATGGTTATAAGCGTCCAAGGACAAAAGCTAAATTCGGTCTGTGAGCAGTGTTTCTTTCCGAGTTTGACTTCAAGGTGCAACACTGCTCCGGATGCCGGAACGAACTGCCATATGCCCTCTCCTGACAACCCGACAGTCAGGAAAGCACGAAGAAGGAGGAACTGGGAATGAATTACCCCTCCCGCAGATCCACCGCACAGCCCGGAAGAGTGCATACGCCTCCAGATGGATACCAGCCTCACTACGCTCCGATATCTGCCAGTACCACTATGATCACCACCAGGCAGGCCACCTAGGTATCAAGGAAACCCTGCGTGACCTCGGAGAGTGTTATATCTGGGATGGCACGAGCCGAGACGTCCAGCAGTATGTCACGAGCTGTGAAGTTTGCTGCCGCCATAAAGCTTACCCCCTGCCAAAGCAAATTGGAATGACCACGACACCTCCCAACTCCATGGACACACCTAGTTGGAGACTTAATGGGACCGTGCCCCAGGAGCACCAAGGACAATCGATACCTCCTGGTGGTGATGGATAAATTCTCGAGGTGGGTGGAAGTTTTCCCTCTGCCCAGTCAAGAGTCATGATCCGCAAATTTGAAACCAAAATCTTATCCCGCTGGGGATACCCCCAGGCGATTTTGACGGACAGTGGAACCCAATTCATCTGCAACCTGTGGCAAAAGGCGTGCGACCAATGGGGAATAGAAAGCTGGACTACCCCACTATACTACCCCAGACCAACCCCAAGAAGAGGCGTAATCAGAAACTGAAGAAAAGCCTCAGACTCAGAGTGGGGGAAGACCTAGACACTAGGACACTCACATACCTGACATCCTGTTCACTCTCTGGTGCAGGTACAAAGAGGTTATAAATATCTCCCCCAGCCAACTTATCCTGGGCCAGATGATAAGAAGACCGGGTGACTGGCAGTGGGAACACAAGGCAACTGCCCTCCCACAGCCAGAGACCGCATGACTGGGAGCTTTAGCCTGCTACCATTTGGTCCAGACGGCCTTGTAGAGGTATATAGAACAAAAATACCTGAAGCCCAAGACAAGGGTAAGGACCTTTGACAAGGTCCTCCTGAAGAATTATCCCCTCACCCGTGACAGGGATAAGTTTTGTGCTAGGCTAGCCCAGGAATGGGAGTGACTCTATGTAATTGTAGGGAGATAGAAAAATGTGTACCGGGCCGGAGATGAGAGAGGATGGGTATTGAAAGCAACTAGAGGACAAATGAGTCCTTGCCCCTTGGGCACTGAAAGACCTGCCGAAGACCTCCCAAGCACTTGTACCGATGAAGAGGATGACCCCAGAACAGAGTTCAAACCGACCCTCTTCCGGGAGCTCGAACCCAGACTGCAGAGAACACAAGCCAACCCCGAACCCAGAACCCAGAGAACCACATTCGAGGAAGAGAAGGAGGTGGAGCAAAAGGAGCAAGGCAGCGTTGCACCATCGAAGACATACCCACCCTTAGTACGGTATGCCTCTTCGCGCTCAATCCCCTCCCCCACTTCTAGGTACACCCAGTGAAGAGAAACCTGTGGATGAGGCAGTTCAAGAGCCAGCAGGTCGTAGATATCCTGGCGGTCCTCATTGGATCGGGAACACTTTCTAACACCTCCCATACTTCGCCCGTCGATGGAGAAACTCACAGAAGAAGAATGGGTGCTACTCCCCTCTTCGTCTCTTGAAGTCTCCACCCAGAGTGATAAGCGCAGTTGTGACGCTTTGCCGGATGGCGACGTGATGCTGCGGGCAGAATCCAAACCTCGGATGAATGAGTCCGCACCCACAGTTGAGGCAGGGGCCGCCACTGAACCCCTGGCCCTGACTGCCAATGCTCTGAAGGATTGACGCATGTCGCATAGTTACTATTTCTTTTTTGCTTCAATTCTGTATCATTACGTGCGTGTCGTGTGTACCAGATGAGATACGAATCCCTATTAGCCGCCACCCAGGCCAGCATTCTGCCTCCTTCGATATGACGGATGCCTGGAGAGCGGAATGCATCTTAGGAAAGATAGTAATATAAATAGCCCTTGCCTAACAGAATCCCTAGAGAAGGGGGGGCCAGAGTCGGCAACGCAAGCGAGTTGCCCCTAAGCGAACGCCAGCACACGACGAAACTGCCCCACTTCCAGCCTTCCCCGAGAGATTGCTGCCATTACTGCACAACCCACGAAGGAGGAGCCACCCTGCCGGAGTCGCCCGACGGCCGAAGAAACCAGAGACAACCCCTAGCCAGGTGTATAAAAGAGCCTGCACTGCTGCAGTTAGGGTCCAAGTTGTTCTAACGGTTACAAGCACGCCCTTCAGGCAGGCTCTTCAAGACGACAGACCCCTTCACTTGTCTTTTGTTTCTTTCACCTTCCGTTTGTTAATTAGTGTATTTATTCAAAGCAGGAGAGTATGGGTCACCGTGTTATATTCTGGATGGAATAAAATATTTTTACTGTCTAACCACCATTTGTTCCTTCTTGACTTCTTGAGTGAACTGTTCATAGTCCTTCCTGGTATCACCCCGCAAAGGAGCAGCAGGGATTCACAGTTTGTGAACTGATTTTCCAACTAGAGTAGGACTGCGGCGTAACCCCTAAAAAGGACTTGACGTAAGTCACCCAAAACGCAACACATTAGTCGGCCACCCATACTGTGGACCTGGTATGCAAAGGTACGTGGTGGGCACGTATGGTAGATCCCCAACCACTAGAAATACGCACGACAAAGAGGCTAGATCACCCTTGTCAGTTAAACCACTCCATCCACCGCGTATAGATCCGCCAAAAGGTGTGCCAGGTCCAACGAGGATTCTACCCCTTCTGGTCTTCACTTAGCTAAGGGTATCATTACCTGCCACCTCAGTGTGGATGTGAACTGGTAGTACCTTTCCTTGTAAATGCCATTCACCCACAGAAGGGTAAGTAAATGGAGTGACAGAAGGGCAGCTGCTTTCCTCGCCGAGAAACAGTCACTGCTTAACAAAATCTTCTCCAGCCTTCAGCTGCTTAACCCCTCGGGAACTAGCTCACACCGCTCGTCAACTGTTGAGGCCTCACCTCACAGTCCTCCCCCTTAATTTGTTTGGCCCCTTGGTGAAGACCCCCGGAGCTGATCACCCTGTCGTCCAGTACCTTCTTCTGGGCCTGCCCCTGGTGCTGGGGGTGTCGAACCTGCCGACGATGCCAACAGTGGGCCGGATGCCTGCCCCTACGGAGCAAGCCACCTGCCGGAGCCAACCAGCGAACGCCACCATCAATCAGCCTGGCCAGGAGCCAGAGCCCTGGACCTTCACCACAATTGCTCGGCCCACACCAGTAAGGCAAGTCAGAGGTAAACCAGCGGCTCTGCCAAAGCCAACTAGCCGAAAGCCTTGTCTCGTCCAGCTAGACTTTGTATCCTGTAGGCGGCCTACCCACCCTACCCTTTTCAAGGAATCAGTTCAGGCTAAGTGCCAGATCCTGCAAACCCCTCCTCAATAATGTCTGCTCCCCGAGCCTGTGTTTCTGACCTGACACAGAACAAAAACCTAGTAGATGCTGACTCGCTCCAGCCCTTAGGCCGTAGCATGTCATGACAGTGCCCTACTTCTCACCCTGATCGTACCATCCTTCCGCACAGACATCAGCTGTGTACTTGGTTTTAAAACAAGGCTAACAACTGTCTGTATGCTGTATGTTTGTATCACCATTTCTGACATAGCAAATAACGGGTTAATGTGTACGAAGCATTTACATTCAAAGGAAGCCTCCACATTTATATGTAGATTTCTGACAAATTTCCCCAGGTTTTAGTTTTGTAACTGATCTGGAATTTCTGAAAATTGAATTAACCAAAGTCCTTACTGATTAATATTAATGTGAGTGTACTATATTAAATTTGTTCAATTCCTGGCACTTTAGTACAAAAATTTACCCTTAAGTAAAATTTCAGACACAAAATCAATGCAGTGGCGTACAAACATAGAGAGAAGATATTTTATACTTTAAACACTAAGTCTTTTGGGGGTGATGGTCTGAAAATCACTAAGCTGACAAATAATAGATAAGTGAGGAAACCTCCAGAAGGAACATAATTGTGCATTAAATAATGATGCTATAGACCATGAAATTCAGATCACTGATATTTTTGCATCATGTTGTGGTGTTGGTGGTGAAAAATGTTATCACCAGGTTCTACTGTACCTTAAAAATAGTTAATTTTTGAATCAGAGCCAAATAAATATAGTCACTAGATTAGTTTTTTTTTTTTAAATTTAATAATTAATCATGTAAAACCACATCCTTGCACTTGCAATGACTTACCGTATTCACCTGAAAATAAGATGATAGTTTTCACTTTAAACTGTATTTAAAAAAATGGGGGTCGTCTTACAATCGACAACAAACTGTTTCAACCTACAATAACATGCAATTTTTACCTACCCATTCAGCTGCCAATCATATCACATGTAACTGCATATATTTTTCACATAAATATACATAGTACATAGACACAGTTGATAATAACGCTAAATATAATTAAGTTATATCTAAACTTTACTGTTTACATTGTGGTTATAGCATTAACCTACTGCTGCTATGTAAATAATGGCGGCCATTTGGAATTCAAAACATGAAACTCGTAGATAACATGGTATGAAAGTGGTGTGCACTTTTTACACTTTCATACCACGGGCGTGTTCCAAACTACCAACGACCTGCAGTAAATGATGCATGGTTTTGGTTCCATAAGGGTGCCACTATCTGTACATATTTCTTTCAAGTGTTAAGTATATACATTCTATTGTTAGTTTTCCAACACTGAAAACAAAACAGAAGTTTGTAATCAGTAATCTGAAAATATTTTCTGAAAGAAAAGTGTTATAATAATATGCCATATACAGTATTTTTTTAATGTCTTAAAAAAAATTAAATGTATTTATTATAGTGTACATTCATAGCATAAATCTCAGTCATTTAGTATTTAAATTTTATGCAGTGATTTAAGCAAAAAAATTAAAAGTTATTGAGCTTATTATTTTTTTGTGATTTCATGCAGTGACTTTCTATGCGAGAAAATTAAAGTTGTGAGTAAATTGTTTTTCGTGAAACATGATCTCATAATATGGGGGTGGTCTTACGAATTCAGGGTCGTCTTATTTTCTGGTGAATACGGTATTTTTGTTCCAGTTTCTTAGAATATTCTAGAAACCCCTGATTTTCAACAATAGACAAGGGCTGGAGATCCTTTGCTATCATTTTCACTGATACCTTATCTATTTCAGACCTGTGTGCTTCTTTGATACCTTTAATTGTGGTTCCTTAAGTCTGAGTTGCTTGGCCGCTTCACCTATTGCCTTTCAGTATTAGTTGCAGCTACATCAGATAACTCACTCGTCTGGACTGTAGTATGCTGTGGAAAGTTTTGTCTACCTGAGTGTGATGAAGAAGATGCATTGGCAGTTGCAGTATTGTTGCCTAAACATAAATTTGTTTCACAATAGTCTTCTACTTCAGATAGTAATGTAGCTGACATTAAAACAGTAGGGTGTAATTAGTGTTAATGTGCTTGTAAATTTGAAGTATTCCGAAAAAACTTCAAGCTCTTTTTGTATATTTGACAAATCACACAAGATGAATCCTAGTTCTTAACAAAATAGTCCCACACAACAGAACGGTTTCTGCAATTCATGTTGTATATATTGTTTTATCAGAAACAAATATTACACGGTCACAAAAACAGATAAAAATGTTAAACTATATAAATAACTAGCGAACCTGCCTGGCTTCACCCGGTAACAATTTAGTTTTTACAGCGATACTTTGAAAGACAAAAGTGATAACTGTGGGTCATCCTTAAAAGATAAACATATGCTATCGCGGACTTTTCTGTCGACATTTTTGAGAGCTACAATTCTGTAGTACATTAATTGGATATATCTCTTATGGTTTAGTCAGCGCAAGCCATGAAAGCGCCCTAAAGCCGGTTTTTTTACCACTTTATTACAAACGGTTCGACATTTCTATACTATCTTTACATATCCTTACATTAAATATAAATTTATTATACACCAAAACCTTCGGTAAGAAATTCTCTAAATGATGTTGAAAACAGCATCAAAATCCAAGTATTTTAGAAGTACTAATCGAATACACAGACAGACGCTGATAAGCAACTTTGTTTTATACTATTTAGGGATTCTCATGAATTTTAAATGTTACCATTTTCACGTTTAAAAATCGTTTTCATTAATTTGCTTAAAGAATGTGCTTTTCAACTGTTAACATGCAGTGGCAAGAAAGTTAATTGTTTGTATGAAAGAGTGAAAGAGTGAATGGAGAAAAAAAACCAAATATTCGGAATCAGAATAATTCATGTGAATATTATATAAACTATTTATAATTCATCAAGACTATTTGAATGAAATTTTATTTTGAGAATAATTCGATTTTGCCCATCACTACTAATTTCACGGACTGGCACAGGTTCAAGGACCAGTAGTTGAAAACAGTAAGTTATCGTGTTTTGTAAATAATGTCTTGTTTTTAATGAACTGTGCTCCTCGGAAGGTTTGGTTGCAGATACCTTATATTGTTAAACCCTGAAGACCCTCTTAGAGGTGTAGACCCACTGAATACACGGTCACTAAGAACTGCAGCGAGGAAAGCCCCAGCTGTGTTGGGAGAAATGCAATAAGGGTTTCCTGTTCCAGTCCTTTAAGCTGGGATGTAGGAATTAAGTTGGATTGATGTATGTGTGTGTTCGTTTTTTTAATTAATGTGAAAGGACATCACCCTACCAAGGCACAAATTACTGTACCTACTGTGCTCCCACTCATAATAGTAGTCAGAGTTCTCTAACTAAATGACCGTCATTGATTACATATGCCACGCACTTGGCTGTTGAATAATTATTGCCAGGATCCTCAAGTACTAACAAAGCTGATCACACAAATGTGTACAGAACAGCCATGCTCATGAGTTGCTGAAGAATCTAGTTAAGTTTTTGCACAACTGCCAGCACTGTTTCATTTACCTTTCTTGAGGTCCAGTGGTGAGAAGTATGCCCAGACATTGAGGGATTTCATATGTATCTCTTGTACACACTGCAGGATTCCCAACCCTTAAGTGCCTGCCTCTCCGCAAGGCTGCAGCAGACAGCAGTTCAGCTCGCTACCTGTCGGCTTGTCACCTAGAATGCCATTATCGTGGATCCAAGCCCTGGTTATTGCATATTACCTTATGTGAGTTGACTAGGTGGAGAGGGGAGTGTTTTTCACACCTAAGTCCTTGTGTGAATAGCCATATGACAGCCACCTTGTACTGTAGAATATATTCAGAAATAAGTTCTTAAAATTAAGGATAATTTTTGTTCGAAGTTTTTAAATTTCTTGCTGAATAAGATTGAATTTTTTTTGATGAGTAAAATTGAGCAAATTCTACCCACATTGTTTGCAGCAACCCTGGAAACATAATTTGGTTTTATTTTTTATGTTTAATCCATTCACGGTATTTTCGATACTTTTGAAAAGAACCTTTGAAAAATCACCCTAGGAGTTACATGTTCAATTGGTTATAAAAAAATTGTATATGGAAAAAGGTTTTGTCTTGCTTTTAGCACTGAAGCACTATATAAATTGGTTGTTTTAAGTTTTAAGTATATTTTTTCAATAAATTATAATAATTTGTTAAAAGTCCGTACGAATTAACAACGGATTTTGAAGGGACATGTTGGTTATAGCTGAAAAGAAATAGTTCGTAGGTTAAATATTAATATGTATAAATTTAATGCCGTAATTGTAAAGTTAATATTGCTAAACTATATATTTACATTTTCACGTAGCACTCATGGGTAAAGATTTCACTGTTATTAATTGAAATTATATAAATTTCAGTGTCTGTCCAGCGGACTCATACACTCCATCTTGTCCGTTTGGGCACGTTGTTTTCAGAAGTATAACCACGCCATATTGGATATTGGAGACGCTGAATTGCGGTTATAAAACTAACGTAACACATTCTTTCTACTTATAAGATAATTCTAGGCTAAGATGTAATTTTGGTATTAGCGTTGTTATTTCTGCAGTTTATCTTTGTAAGTTTTAAATAAATGTGCAAAATATAGAAAGGCATTTGAATATTTCCGTTACGTAATTCCCTTCGCAATCCTTAACAGAAAAACATATTTTAAAAGAATGAAAAGGAATCAATTTTTGGTCAATAACTGATAATCGATTATTTTCGAAAGCTTTTTGTGGAGCGTAAGAGAGAGCAGCACATTAGCGTTGGCTTACACGTATTTCTCTTATATCGTCTTTGCGTCGCACGTAGTGTTTTGATGTTGTGGCAGTGAAGTGAGACAGTTTCTTGACGGAAAAGCGATGTACATACACCGCAGGTTTAAAAATGAAAGTGATTTTGTTCGCTGAAGAGTTTGGAAATCGAGCCGCGGGCCGTGAATTCGTAGTAAATGAAACGTTAGTGCGGGGCTGGAGGAATTTTTCTCACTTATAAGTCGCACCCCAAGTTTTCAATAAATTTTTTTTTTAATAAAATGTGCCACTTATATGCGATAAAATACGGTACCATTTATCACAGTGAAATCTTTAACCTGAGTGCTACTTCCAAAAGTTTATTATGTAAAATTTAACTTTTTCCTTATACCAATTATGTAAATAAATCTTAATATAATAAGTAAACTTTAATTACAGTTCCGATATATACTTCAATCTACCTTTTTGTATGTATTACAATATTTTGCTAAATTGATTAGCATTATTTAGACATTTGGAGAATTTTATTAAAGTATATGACAGTTAAGATTTGCATGGCATTGTTTCTCTTCAAAAATAAATTTTGGTAGTTCCCACATGGACACTGTTAACAAAATATTTGACAGTTCCCACATGGCACTGTTTGTTTACAAAACATTTGACAGGTGTCACATGGCAATGTTTTGTATACATACTGCGGAATGATACATAATCGGCTCCCTGAAAGTAGATCTTTAGCAGGGCTTCAGAAAATCTTGAAGTTACCGTGAATACATTATAACAGCTAATCAGAAAAGCTTAGTTATCACAATTTTGTTTTTCAAAGGTGCAGTAGGTTTAACAAACATTCTGTAGAAAACTACTAGATGTTCTTAAGAGTTTTGTGTTTGAATTGTTCTATGTAGCTCAGTCTTATCAGTTGCATGGCTGACCTGTGATGGCAGTTTTATCATTTCACAAGTTTATCACAAGAGTGTAATTTTGTTTGTCAAGTTTCACAGGCATTTTTCAGTTCCGTGATAGTGTACAGATAGAGACACATGTTTTTTTTCTCTCTTTGCAGCTCCGCACTCTGTTGCCAGGGAAGAACCAGGTGTACTCATCTTTGGTGCACCAGTATCTTGCATTCGATGATGAGATGACCCTAATTGGTGCCATGTGGCGTGACACAGAAACGCTGGTCCACGAGTACAAGTGAGTTTGGATCACTGGGAATAGTTTTGTGTTGTCAGTTGCTTATTTTTAACATGAACTGTATCTATGCTGTGAGTAATACTTCCTTGATGTGGCAGACTGCAAGTTTCCATGTTAATGTTTACTCTGTTGACAAAGATGGGCCAATGTTAATTGAACACCTTTGGAATTCCTACTTAGTATTTATTTTATTGTCTTTATTTAATGTTACTTTGGTTTGTTACATAACCACTAGTATACATGCATTTCTAAATAAGCACTATGGAATTGTTGGAAATATAAATAAGATTTCTGTTTTGCACGCCAAAAGAAGCCAGTTTTGTTTTCAGCAATTATAAATATTACCTTTTAAATGAGTGGTCACAATATCCTATATTCTTGCAGAACTTGCTGCCAACATTTCTCAGAGTATTAATTTCACTTCTGATGTAAAATTGTACAATACTGTTAAATGCAAAAAAGTTTTGTAAAGTTCAATTTTATTTAAAAGTCCTTTGTTAAGCAGTACAAGCGTTCAAAAGTTGAGCTCTTTGAGGTTGTAAATTAAGCTGTTTCTGAGATCCAAAGGTAATTTGTATTGATTCATATGTAGGTAGGGTTGTGCGAATGTGAATTTTTGTTTCCCAAAATGAAAATGAAAAACATGTTATTGAATTTTGTAGAACTTTATANTAACTTTCTATTAAGTATTTAATATATACCAATAGTAAAAACCATGAGTCGTTTGTAAGGAACCAAAAGAAGAAATAATACTAGTGGACCAACAGTGAATGTGGATTTGCCTCTATCTTTTAGCTAACATTTAACCTGAAGTTAGATTTGAAGTGTTGGGCTGACAGAGAAAATAATAAATCAATAAATCTCATTAGGAATCATTATTTATGAATATATTATGGGACAATTTACACATTTATGTACATTTAAAGAAATACATGAAACACCAGAATGTAAACACTCACCATTTGAGTCATTTACTGTAAATAAACTATTTACCTAATTCATTTTAATTTTCAAACTTAAGAATGCAATTGTTCTAGTTATTTTCAATAAAATGAAGCCTGACCCAAGTTGTTGAGTAAAATAACCAAGCTGTAACAGAAATAACAACCCATACGAACTGTGCGTACCTGCTGACATCCAACTTTGTTTTTTTTACCGTAACCTTTTCTTGATGGTTGCCAATAACCTATGTTTCCTACCTAATGAGGAAATAGATTGTGATTCCCAAATTTTTTTATGAAGTTTGGGGTTCCACACACTTTTCAATTCCTTAGAAAAAGAGATTTGTAGACACACACACCTGTAATCAATTGCAGTATGAATGTTTTTTAGTTTCATAATGCCTTATTGCTCATTGTGCAACAAGTAAATATTAACACTGAAGGTGATCTATTTAGGCCATTCATTTTTACTTTACACTTTTCTGAAGCACTGCTAAAGTTCTAGTTTTGGTTACTGATTACATATCCTTCTTCTTCATGTAAACATAAACACTGCTATGTGACTTCTACGTTTTAACTGTCAAATGCTTCGTTTATTGTTTTCAGCTGTTCAAAGAATTCTATAATTTTTCAAAAACCATTACGTATGAATGTTTGCAACTTACGTCTATAACCATATTTTGGTAAGTTTTATGACTTTTTAACAGTGTCTGTAGTGATGATAGTTCTTATGGTTATTATTTAACGTTGTTAACATATTTCTGTTGTACACAATGTAGCACATTACACATAATACACGTTAACATTTTGCCGCGACTGTGTGTAACTCTGTTACAACTGTGTAGTATTTAACCTCTTGTTATTGATATGTGTTGCGTTTTTTCGTTAAAAGGACAAACTCAGTGGGAATAAACGAAAAATATAGTAAGTTCAAGCGCACAACTCTGGTCGCTTATTTTTTTGTACATAGCAGCGACAAACTTAAATTACAGTTGTTAACATGCACACAAATAGACCTACCGTAACTTTTATTCCTCTTATATTTCTTTGCATAAGCACTTTGTTTTTATTGGGCTTATTTAATTATTTATTCATAATTTTCTGGGCTGGGCTTTGTAATTTGTTAGGTTTGTGGCAGACATTCAAATCACAGAAACATTGAGCTTTATACATAACTGTGTTTCTAACACCTAGGGAAAAGTTACAAAATAGTGATAAATAAACAGACGTGACTTTAAGATAGTTAATTTCGTCATTAAAACTTTTCATTGTTAAAACTTATAAATCTCGCACATACAGTATTTGCAATCACACACACACTGGCCCAGCCAGGGTGTCCACCCGTAAGGAAAACAGAAAAGAGTCAGGGAATTTAATGTGACAGAGAAAAATCAGGTTATGTAAGGGAATTTTTACCTGAGTTAAGGAAAATGTGAATAATTGGCTGCTCCGCAAAAGTTGTTAGTTGTGTGAATGTAGGGTAATTTAATTATAAGCATGTGCAATTTAAAGTTTAAATTTTTTAAGTTTGCGAACTGGCAATGATACATTTTTGCCAGGTAACATAGGGCCTGTAAGTACAAAATAATGTATTTTAATGTTTGTAATGGGTACTCATGAGAAGTCAATAGCGTATATCGCGAGAAATATCGATGGACTGAATAAAATGTTGGCCCTACTTGCTTGGTCTGTTGCGGTGTAATTAAAGTCTGCTTCACTGTTAGCTTATTTGTTCTGTCAGCAGTGGAAAAATATGGTATTGTGAAGGTTTCTGAGGTTCCTGTCCTGGAAATAGGTCAGGAAAAATGCTAAGATTCTGCCTGAAAACAGGGAAAGGTCAGGGAATTCCAAAATGAAATTTCAGTGGACACCCTGCCAGCATAATGGAGATGCAACAATAATTACCCTTTCACATGCAGCAGTCACGACGCACATTACATTATATTTATTCCTGCCGTGGCAACACAGATTTATCACATCGTAACTTGCCTAGGTGGGTTTAAAAAACACAATGTGTACGAACTTGATGTGGTTTTTTGAACTATATTTCAAAAGAAGAAAAATTTTACCCTTCGTTCTGCAAAAAGCAACATGCCACGTCATGTCGCGACTCGCCACTTCTGCCAACTTCGGATTTGTTACTGTCCGGCCATCACATCTAAATATGCTATAATAAGTATTTAAACATTAAAATTTCATTTCAGTTTTAAATTACAAATTCAAGAATCATTATTTTTGCTCTAATATGTATGAAATATGCTAAAATTGAAAACGTATATAATTTTCCTGCTACTACTAGGGCTGCGAAACTTCCTGAGAGAGAGAGAGAGAGAGAGATAGAGAGAGATAGAGAGATAGAGAGAGAGAGATAGAGAGAGAGATAGAGAGAGAGAGAGATAGAGAGAGAGAGAGATAGAGAGAGAGAGAGATAGAGAGAGAGAGATAGAGAGATAGAGAGAGAGAGAGAGAGATAGAGAGAGATAGAGAGAGATAGAGAGAGATAGAGAGAGAGATAGAGAGAGATAGAGAGATAGATAGAGATAGAGAGAGATAGATAGAGATAGATAGAGATAGAGAGATAGAGAGAGATAGAGAGATAGAGAGAAATAGATAGAGAGATAGAGAGAGATAGAGAGATAGATAGAGAGAGAGATAGATAGAGAGAGATAGATAGAGAGAGATAGAGAGATAGAGAGAGAGATAGAGATAGAGAGATAGATAGAGAGAGATAGATAGAGAGAGAGATAGAGAGAGAGATAGATAGAGAGAGATAGATAGAGAGAGATANTAGAGAGAGATAGAGAGAGAGATAGAGAGATAGAGATAGAGATAGAGAGAGAGAGATAGAGAGATAGAGATAGAGATAGAGATAGAGATAGAGATAGAGAGAGAGAGATAGATAGAGAGAGAGAGAGATAGAGAGAGAGAGATAGAGAGAGAGATAGAGATAGAGAGATAGAGATAGAGAGATAGATAGAGATAGAGAGATAGATAGAGATAGATAGAGATAGAGATAGATAGAGATAGAGAGATAGAGAGAGATAGATAGAGAGATAGAGAGAGATAGATAGAGAGATAGAGAGAGATAGAGATAGAGAGATAGATAGAGAGAGATAGATAGAGAGAGAGATATATAGAGAGATAGAGAGAGATAGAGAGATAGAGAGAGATAGAGAGATAGAGAGATAGATAGAGAGAGAGATAGATAGAGAGAGATAGATAGAGAGAGAGATAGATAGAGAGAGAGATAGATAGAGAGATAGATAGAGAGAGATAGATAGAGAGAGAGATATAGATAGAGAGAGAGATATAGATAGAGAGAGAGATATAGATAGAGAGAGAGATATAGATAGAGAGAGATATAGATAGATATAGATAGAGATAGATAGCTATAGATAGATATAGATAGATATAGATAGATAGATAGATAGATAGATAGATAGATAGAGCTACAGTTTCCACTCCACCTATTCTGTTGATTAAAAAAAAAACACTGTCGCTAGTTCCTACACTCCTAACTTGCGTTGATATTTTTAACTGTAACAATAAAATATGTTTCCATCAGTGCTACCTAAAAATTCAAATATTTCAATATGCAACGTTTAATTTTCAAATAGCGTAAAACACTAGGCATAAATCAATATTTTAACTGTGAAATATTCATTACTAGCTGTTGCAAACACATCAGTGCCCTCACTGTTTTTAATTTGTATTTAATACAAAATAAATATTACAAGTTTACTAAAAATATATAATACTTTAATTATATGTCATAGTGTTATACAAGTTGTTTAAATAACATGTTGACATGTTACTATTAGGGTGATTTTTCAAAGGTTTTGTTTCGAAACATCCGAAGAAACCGTGAATGGACTATACTTGTAAATTAGCAGTGGGACCGGAACTTGAAAGTTTTTTTCCAGGGAAAACTATAGCTTAGGAAACATATACTGTAGACTTTTTAAAATTGTGTTAATGGAAATTTCTTGGGATCATTCAAAATACACTATGATAAGTATAAATAATAGTGGTCTTACAATATAGTCTAAAACACATACTGGCATGATATTGTCTATTCACAGTTTCTTCACACTTTTTGAATCAAACGTTAAAATTACGCCATGTGTGATGTTTATATAGTGGTTTCCTAGATATGTAATGTATCACAACTGTGTTATACCTATGTTAACATAAAAGTACCTTATTTTTTGTTAAAAATTAATTTTTATTTATATTTTAAATCTGAATTATAATATTTTGTTTATAAATAATATGAATTAAAACAGGGAGAAAATAAGTGTGTTGGCAATACATGGTAAGAAATAGTACTTATGCAAAATATCATTATGCTGAGTTAAGTTTTGTTAGCATGGGGCGGAGGAATATCCTGGAAGTAGAACCCTAGCAGGGCTTCAGAAATTTAGAAGTAACCGTGAATGAACTATAGTTAAATTCAGTTTGAAATGGGGAAATTAAATTTGCATAATACCATCAGTGGTGGTACAGTCTATCAATAATTATAAAATATTTTAAGTACATGTGAAAAATATGTGACTCAGTGGATTACAGAAGGATGAAATAAATGCAGTAATAAAATCCGTAAAGAACTTAAGAAATATGTTAACATTTTATCATTTTATGTTCAGTTTCATGTTGTTATTTTAGAAATACAGAAAAAAAATTTCATTCTTATTCATCTGAATTAGTATTTGATAAATACTAAAATATTCATTGAAATTGAAAATGTTACTCTGATTTAGACTTTAAGCTACCTGTTTTCTTCCCAAAATTAAAAATGAAAGCTTTGATTTTTTCCATATTGTTTTGGCGTGCTGAATTTTTGCACAACTGTATGTCAAAGTCGCGTGACTAATGGAGAACAAACAGAATTGGCATAAAAAATACTGTTCATGTTCTATTTCCGGATCATGTGTGTGATATGCCTTGCACTAGAAATTCTCTTATAATATTTATTGCAAGATGTCGCACGAGTTTTGAATGTAGACATGTGGTGTTGTGTAAAAGCATTTGTTGTGTGTGTGAGCTGCAGTAGTGTGACGTGGGTGACTTTTATGCATGTTAAGCCAAGAACAGGCAACCATGAAGGCAAAGCAGAGGATGCTGCGTGAAGACTGGGAGCTGTTCAAGGCTCAACGCAAGCTCATCCAACAGAAAATGTGGAGCAAGACAGCCAGGTGAGTTGAACTACCACCACAGGCAGCTTAATTGGAGTAGGTGTACCTGATCGTCTTTTAGGTCACAGAAATAGAAATTGTGAGTTTATGGCTGTAACGTTGGTTCAGGTAACCTTCCCTTAATTTGATGAATACTACAAAATTCTTTGTTTTGTGTATCGCACAGTGTCCAACTTAACAAATAATACAAAATTTTTTTTTTAGTAAATAATATTTTAAATTCTATACTTTTTGCATAATTAGTGTTTTGAAACATACGCATAATAAAACACAACCCATTTGGGGGTTTGAAGAAATTTACATTGAAAAGAGAAGAATTGATTTTAAGATATCCATATAGCCATACATGGAAGTATGTTGACTTTTATTTTTAATTTTTGAATGTGAGGAAAATTTGTTATGTATTTTGAGTCTGTGACTATCCCGGACATTTGTAAAATAGACTTTGTTAGACTAGTGTTAATATCAGGGATGGGACAGTTACTCTTTTTACTAGTTACGATTCTCAGTTGTTCCTGAATTACATTTCTCAATTCTCAATTTTTGGTCCCGGTTAATAGTTTTGCTGTGAGCCTGAACGTTCAGATATGCCCTTAAATGAACACCATTTTTTGTGTGTGTGACGTGTTTATTTTGTTTACTCGTTTTTTTTTGTTTAAATTCTTGTTAAGTACACCACAGGAAATTTGTGCTCCACAATAATTACAAAGTTCATTTTTGTTGTGAATATCGTTGAAATTATTCCAGATGTGTGACGTAACTTGATACTAATTATACTTATGGCTCCCTTAATACTGCGTTCGTTGCCTGAACTATCACACCACTGCAATTTTTGTTGTGACAAGAAACTAATTTTCCAAATACTGTAGAATCTTGCTAAAACGACTCCTTGCAGTTTCCAGAAATAGGTTAATAGGCGTATTTTTAGATACGAGCTGACGTGGCCCCACACAGTAGTCACCAAGGGGAACACAATGCCCAACAACCAGAAAAGTCAAACATATTTATTTTTCAGCATATTTCCTTCAAACTTGTTACTTTTCCACTCTAATTTTTTACCGTTCCTAAAAAAACAAGTCACTAGAGAAAGACAGTCTCTTTAAATGGGTTGATATACAGAGGTCCTACTGTATATGAAAATAAAACCAAAATTGGACTTCTGCAAACACTTGAATAAACTACATTTTTAACAAACAAAAGATACTTATTATTGGATAACCCAGCATTCTTTATTTGGTCAAGAATCACTATGTGGCTAGAAGGCTAGAGATGTTATCACTGGTATTGTGTAATGCATTGTCTGCTATTATCTTGTATGCTCAAAACTAGACTTGTTCCAATACCATGTTTTCCGATACCTATACCCCAATACCAATGCAGATACCCTGATACCAATGCCCTTCCCTCTTGTTTGTTGTTCCAGCTCACCATTATTGTGCAGAAATATGAGAAATAAGAATAATTAAAAAGGCTGAGATTTTCCCAATTTATCTGCAGTATACCGTATTTTGTCGCATATAAGTCGCACATTTTATTTTAAAAAATTTATTGAAAACTTGGGGTGCGACTTATAAGTGAAAAAATTCCTCCAGCCCTGCACTAACTTTTCATTTACTACGAATTCATGGCCCGCGGCTCAATTTCCAAACTCTTCAGCCAACAAAATCACTTTCATTTTGAAACCTGCTGTGTAGGTACATCGCTTTTCCATCAAGAAACTGTCGTACTTCTTCACTGCCACAACATCAAAACAACACAACGTGCGGCGCAAAGATGATATAAGAGAAAGACATTTAAGTCACTGCTAACATTTGGTACTAAAGAACCAACGCTAATGTGCTGCTATCTTTTACGCTCCACAGAAAACTTTCGGAAATAATCAATTGTCAGTTATTGAGCAAGAATCAATTCCTTTTTATTCTTTTAAAATATTTTTTTTTCTGTCAAGGATTGCGAAGGGAATTACGTAACAGAAATATTCAAATGCCTTTCTATATTTTGCACGTTTATTTAAAACTTACAAAGATAAACTGCAGAAATAATGGTTAGGTTTTTGCTTTTAACATAAATCGTGAGTAATATTTGAAATATATAAAAAGGAAGCTCAATAAAATTTTTGTCGTAAAAATATCACTTCAAATTAAATTACATGTTTCTAAGTTTTTTCTTTTTTCCAATAAATATATAAACTCCGGCAGTCAAGGCTGCATCTCGAGCGCTATATCAGAACATTCCAGACAAACTACTTCCAACAAACTTGCGGCGCGCTGTGTCTGCGCTGTATGCTTGGCAACACTGCTTCCTTGCAAGGATACAGCTGCCACACGACCTTTGCCAAGGTCACGTGCATCAGCCACCCGTGGCGCAGGCCGTATTGTACAGTATTTACAACAAGGGTGAGCGCAACCTATAAACGATAAATATTATTTTTCTTTTAACAGCCTTTGAAAATAATGGTGCGACCTATATGTGCAGGCGACTTATATGCGATAAAATACGGTAAACACAACACAAGACCGTAATGATTAAACTAATGTCTGTATTAGAAAGATAGCAAACAAAATTTAATCATCACCGGTTTTCGATACACGTTACTTATAACCTATGTTTTGCTCTGTTTCATAATTTTTTTAAATTAGGTAATTAATTTAAATAAAATGTATGGTTTATATAGTGTGGATGATATATGAATAAAATGTAACCCTTACAAACCATTGAAAAACACAGTACAATTAATGTGTTGAATACACTAACCTGCAATCACATTTTTCTGCTCAACAAGTTGCTGGAGCATCATAAATGTAGAATCCCATCTAGTAGGCTCATCTTGCAGCAAACATTTCTTTTTGTGCCCTAGTGATAACTGTGCTTCATTCAAAGCTTTCATGCCAGATGTGGAATGTTTAAAAAATCCAACAAGTTGCTTTGCAATTTTGAGTAGCTTCCGTACATTTGGATGGTTTAGAATTGCTTGATTGTCAACCTAAAATAAAATCTGATTATTAGATATTAAAGTTTTAATACTGAGTTAACAAAACCATGAAATAAATAGCTAAAGGCTCTTAAGTGCTGCATAAATATGGTACATTAAACATATAAATTCAGTGTATTGGTAGCTGAGTTCATTAATATTGGAAAATTAAAGTTTTTTAAATTAGGTTTAACAGATTGAAAAGGACTCTGTTTAGTATTTAGTCATATGCATGATATTTCAACTTACCAGCTGAATCGAATGAGCAGAGCAACCAACATGTACAACATTGAGTTTTCCTACTGCTGCGACCATATTGGCAGCATTGTCGGTCACTACTGCCTTCGCCTTCATTGATATACTCCATTTTGCAAAAGCTGCTTTTAGCGTTTTCGAATATCTGTTTGTAGCACCTTCAAATGGCATCATTTCCAAGAGCAAATGATGCTTCTCAAAGTTATACTCATGGAAGTGTGCCGTGCTGGAGATGCAATCCCTATTTCACACAGATGTCCAAAGGTCTGATGTGATACACATTTCTTCAGCGCTATTCAAGATCTCATTTTGCTTCTTCATACATGTGTGGTATCGGGGTATTTGCAAAGAATTTTATGCCAGGAATCTCTTACTTTGGACATATCTTGCTCATTAAAACATGGAAACCTTCAGTTTCCACAAATCTGTAAGGAAATTTATTCAGACAGAGCATTTCACCAATTGCTCTGTTTATTTATTTTGCTCAACTGTCATTCTTATTATACTTAGAATTCTTATTGAAAGCATCTTTTAGAGTTAGTCGTTTACTCTCGCCTAAACATGTACTATCTTAACTCTTTTTAGGTAAACTATGACTGGTAGATGCAAATGAATTTTTTTCTTCTTAATTTCTCGATTCTAAGCTTGCAACCTTCAACATATTTTGATGTGAGTCACAATGTGTCAGGTGCTTGTTTATATTTGATGTGGTAAAACTGCTTTTATCCTTACAACCCCGAGCCACTATTTCACCACACTGGTTGCATTTTGCTTTACTTATGTCTGTCAAGTCTTTAGAAAAGTATTTCCACACACTAGACATTTTATCGCAGTATGTAACAATTCATCGGTGCCAAAAAATGCATTGCACGCATAAAAAACACGATAAAAACAAAAAGGATTATGTTCAGATAGTAAAATACGTTACACATTTGCAAATGTTCCATGCTCAGTATTTTTTGCAGTGTCGTGTCCGCTAGCATCAAGTATTTAATGACCGCAGACACAGACTTTATAAGTTTAACCAATAGTCCATACAGATGGTAATTGCATATGCCGGCTTTCAACTTTTATCAACTCTGTGTCTTTTCACTTGCTCGTCTGATTTGTTTACATTTTTATGCGCATCTTATAGCAGCACGCCGTCTGGAACATAAATACTTTACAACAGTTACAGGCTGCAATATTTATTTCCAGCATTGAAAGTTTTTTTTTTTAATATTTTCAAACAGCTCACAATATGTTTGTTTAATTATAAAGCATACATTTCACTTTGGCGAGGTTACATTTTTATGCCAGACAATAATAACTCAAGGCAACAAAATAATATTCCGAACATATACGTGCAAGATTAGAGAACACATTGGTGGTTACAGAATAGTTCTCAGTGCAGCCGCTAGAGGTCAACATAAATATTCAAAATTATATTGATTGTAGTTCGCAATATCGCCACCCAGTGCACAGCAGAATAAAAATTCTTCACTTGCGTCCATGATATATTCATCTATGAACTCCAACCATTTATTTGTAAACAGATGTACCTAGTCATGAGTAGCGTGATAGAAAATCTGTGATGTTCGCCTCTAAATCTAGGTCGTTTTGTTGGTTTAAGATTCTGTAAAAAATGGCAGGGCTGATCAATATTGTAAAATTTACAACCACATCATATAATTTTTGTGTCTAATCTGATTTCATTGTCTTTAACTACAGACCTGGAAAATTGTGCGAATAAAGCGATTTTTACAGTTTTACTTCAAATAAAGCTAATTTAAAAATTTACACCGACATTTACTTGAAACTAAACCAATATTCACGGAATGAGTGTTACAAAATGATCTTTCTTGTTGCTTTGCCTAAATATGGCAAAAAAAATGAACATCGACAGGCAGTAAATGTTTATATCACGTTTTGTGGTTTAGGTTAGAAATACTTGTCGCACTGTTTACCAAACATACAACCGTCTTCGTTGCAACAACAAGTTACTTTTGCGTGTTTAAAATTTTGAATTTCTAAGGGTCAATAATTTGTGGATCACATTTTGTAACTTTCTTTGAACAACACACCCGTTCCATCATTTTTTTTTTCAAGTACATAGTTCAAAAACATAATAATCACCAAACAAAATTGTTACTGTTAAGATAGCTGTATTTATTACAAGGCTGTGATGGCCATAGAATACACGCGGCCAGAGAATATTTGTTAGTAAATCGGAACGCAAATTAGGACAAAAGTTAAGATAAAATTTTATTACTGCTGTATGTGGCAAAACTAAGATTCAATGGCGTATTCACACTATCGTTGTTTATCTAAAAGTTAAAAGTTTTATAACAGAAATTATAAAAATATACTTGTTATGTTGGCAAACATGTAAACAAATTGCAGTTTTACCGATGCTTGTTTACATACCAATTACGGAATAGGAATTGAAATTTGGTTCCTCGGAATAATTGCGAACCTACGTTACCCAACTTTGTTTTCTGCAAAATACGGCTCTTGGAAAGAATTGTATTTCTTTCTGAAGCAATAGCGGCAGCTATCCTCGCTGTGTGGATTTTGTGTTATTTTATTGTCCAAGATGCCGAAACCAGCAGTGGATGTACAGCTACGAGCAGCCGAGTTAAAAGTGACGGTCTTTATGCTTTTGATTCTTAAACTCTAATGTGTCGTTTTTGTAACTGCATAGTTTCATATGAAAAGAAAGACTCAGTATTAAAACATACAAAAACTCAAAAACCTATTAACCTTTCAGACAAGCAAAAAGGTGCTGATTCGCATGCTCAAGTTCAAACGTCTGTGCTTGCTTGCTTTAGTAGCTCAAAAAGAAGAAAATTGGCAGTTGACGATCTTGCTATTAAAACAACTGAAGCTTTTGCAAAAGCCAACATTCCGTTTGAAAAGTTAGATGATCCTAGTTTAAGAAGATTGATTGCTGAATTTATAGAAGGTAAGCTTATTTCCAAAATTTATATATTTAACTACAACTTGGCCTGTAGGCCTACTATGGTTTTTGAACAAGACCTAGTTCATGTAATACTTACCTTAGAAAATAAAAATGTTTGACATTACTATCTTAGTATTACTCCAATTATGGTTTTAGGTGCTGGAGACTTACCTTGTGTGAAAACTCTCAGAGAAAAATATGTTCCTGTGACAGCACAGGCACACTTTGATGCAGTAAAGGAACTTCTTCAGCAGAAAAATATTGTTATACTTTGTGACGAGACGACAGATTCCAAAGGAAGATGTGTGTTTGTTGTGCTTTTTAAGATTTGTTCAGACAATTTAACAGAACCAGTTTTGAAGGTAGGTGCAGTAAACATTCTGGAGAAAGCAGATGCAACGACATGCTCTCAGGCTATACATGAGTGTTAATAAATACGGTGTCAATTTAAAAAACATTCAAGCAATTGTTACAGACTCTGCACGTTACATGACCAAAAGTGTGATGACAATGCAGGTCCTTTTTGAAGAGTATGTGGTCCGTGTTCAGTGCTGGGTCCACAAACTGGCATTAGGAGGTCACATCTTTTGCATTGAACTGACTGAAGTAAATGAGGCTGTGGTAAAAGTCAAAACCACATTTTTGAATACACGAAAAAGAAAGCATCATTATGTGCAATATCTAGCTGAACATACAACTAAAGCAGCAAATCTGTTCCCAATACCAGTGAACACCCGATGGAACTCGTGGTTCAGAGCAGTGTTTGTCAGAATACTTTGTTGACGTTGTTAACTTCTTCAAGCTCGATGAAATGAAGGCCATAAACAACAATGGTATTAACTACCTAGCTTGCCTTTCAGAAAAAGATGCGAACGTGGTTCTTGCTCAGTGCACATTTGTAAAAACCCATTCAGCTGATATTGTAGATCTTCTCACAAAACTTGAAGGCTCTCGGTACCCCACAGCACACATGCTGTATGGCTGGCTAAACAATTTGTTGAAAGGTTTTGATGGCACATCAAAAGGTATATTTGATTCCCATTTTGAAACTCTGATTTTATCAGACTCATCTCTCACCACCACTGAAAAAGCACTTGTGAAAAGAAATGCGAAAAAGCATCAACTCTTGCAATGACCAAACTGCAAAGTTTGATGAATGGTGATCCAAGTGTGCACATTTTCAAGGCAACAAACAAGCTTTTTAGTCCAAACAAAATTTATTGAATGAAACTAAAAGTCTTTTGCCTGATTTTGATCAAATTCCTGTATTCAATTGAATGGATAATTCTGTTCGATACAAGGGCTATGAATTTCTTAAAGAAGCTGTTCAAGATGTGGTCAGGGAAGAAAAAGAACCAGATGTAACAAAATTACTGGTGGCTTTGGGAATAGAATATAAATAATTTACTTCAGCAGCACTGAAGGCTATAGGGTTGCCTTCCAACAATGTCGACAGTGAGCGCCTTCTTAGCCACTACAATTTACTAGTTACTGACAGAAGGCAAAATTTGAAAGAAGAGCATATAGAAACATTTACCATGCTTTCGTTTGATGACTAACTGTTGACTTTTTACAAGCAGCTGAAATAACATGTTGAAGTAAATTAGTTACATATTATGTAGATACGTATTACCTTACTGATTTTTCCTGTGAAGGTGCACATTCTGTTTGTTAGCAGTTTTTATAGTTATTCTTTACAGTTGTAATTATAATTTTGCATTTTTAATAGTGCTTGTAGTGTAACAAAAATGTTTTATCATTTCAAAAATGAATTATAACTGATACTAATGTATCTGCTCGATACCATACCCGATACAGATACATTAAAAAAATTGTTAAGTATCGGCCGATACCGATATTTGGTATCGGTATTGGAACAACTCTACTCAAAACACTACACATCTAGCCACTCTGTTGTGAATTCATGCACTTTGATTTTTATTTTATTGTAGCTGGTAATGGATAACAGATTATTAAAACAAAGGGTCTGGACATTTTTGAAAAACCACGAAATAATGAAAAATATGTAGAAATAATGTTTATTTGCGAAATTCTGTAATAATTCCTGTATTCACGAAACAGCAACGAAATTGCCCATTTAAAAGTATCGGAAACTATGAAGCTAAGCATCTTTATGGAAACTAGGGATGCAACAATTCCACTTTTCCTCGATTTTGATCTCGATGCCGATACGACTCTCGATTCCAAAAATTGCGATTCTTTTAGTTACAGACAATTTACAGAATTATATACTGTATAGGAGGGTATGAAATTTAATTATTTAAAGTAGGCCTACATTAGTAGTACGTCTATCACTAACATAAATAATATAAAACAAACATGAAATTCCAGAAAGTTTAAAACAGGCATATGAGATAATATTGAAATCATACATATATATACACACATGGATGCAAGGACGGACGGACGGACATGTGTTATACATAGGCACACATGTTTGTGGTGCAAAATTTTGACAGATTTTGTCAATTTTTTTGGCTGATTTCAATTAATTTTTGGTCAGTTNGGACGGACATGTGTTATACATAGACACACATGTTTGTGGTGCAAAATTTTGACAGATTTTGTCAATTTTTTTGGCTGATTTCAATTAATTTTTGGTCAGTTTTTAATTCATTTCGTTAAAAATTTAACTGAAATTTGGTGGAAAAAAAAATTGTATATATTTGGTCAAAAAATGCAAGCACTCACACATATTTCATATTGCAACAAACTTTTGCTACTATATTGATGGCACAAAAATTAAGTAGCATACATTTAATCTGAAAATGCAAGCACTGTCATTAATTATTACCATATTACTTGGCTTAAGGTCTTATTGGCAGTCATTATATTCCCAGATATTGAGAAACTCCTTTCTCTATTTACATTACTGACTGAAATCCATGCTGATTTTACTGTAGTTCATAAAAAAATCCAACCACTTTCATTCGTACGAATAGCATCACATTTATCATGTTTTGTTTTTTCGGTGAAGTTACAACTTCTGAGTTATAGTAATTTTAATGTTATTTTCGTATGAGCAAAATTTTCCACTGCATCATAAAAACAATAAGCAGTTCAAATTTTTACTTTCTCATAAGAAGAGCCACAAAAACACCTTAATTTCCAGATTACGTTGCTGGGAAAAATGTTTTGTTTCAAAGAAAAATACATCTATCCAAAGTAATATATTTGTTATATAACTGCCCCAAATTTATCTTCAAAAACTTAAAATATTTGGCTACAACATCATTTCTAAAAGCCCAACTGGCAAAGGCATGAACATAGGTAGTTGACGAGTGGGACAGCGTGCGCAACTTGGAAACATGGCATTTAAAGGCTACAAGGGTGACGCGGTGACGTTGGCCGGGCGGCCGGCTGTCTGTTTATATGTCCCGTCTGCTTTCTCACGTGCAAGGAATGTTATCTCATTCGAGGCCGTGATTTTGTTTATAATTTTAGTACGTTTCATCTTGGATAAAATCACACTTTAACAAACCAAAATGTTTCACAAGACCATTTGGTTAACTAAATCTGCTGATTTGAACGCAGTCTTAGTTTTCTGCTTTTATTATTCAATATATATTATACTAGGGATGGGATTCTTGATTTTGCGTTACGATACCATCTATACTTAATAGTATGGAGTATTGCATGAGAATATCCGAAAGTATCAAATTTCAACATTGTGCTAATGGTATTTACCATGCATGTTTTATTCATGTAGCACAAAATTCCCATAATATTTACAAATAGTTTTTTATCGCATAGTTATTGCCGCTCCGTAAAAGTAGCACAATAATTTTTATACTGAAAAGTGGAAAACCATCTACGAATCGTTTGTAACAACAGCCGCAAGACAAGTGGAACAGACGGGAGGGGATGACCTGAAGCTGGAAGTACTGTGGCAAGTTGTAGTTCCCCTCCCTCAAGAATAAACGCAAGTGGGATGGGTGCCGTGGTACTTGCTAGGCCACCATTTTCCCTCTCGCCAGGCATGTAAGGGGAGGAAGCGACATTGCGCCTGACTGTGATGAACTACAGCCAAGAATATCCGAGGGTAGCCGACAACGCAGAACTAGAGAGAAATAATGCCAGGATGGCGCTCTAGTTGCTAGGCAACCACTTCCCCACTTGCCAGGCGTGTAAGGGGAGAAAGCGAGGCCACACACAGACCTTGCGAAGCAGCTGCCCTGGACTGGACGCCCGGACGGACTGAAAGTTGCTGCGCTTGTCACTCAATTCACTTCAAAAATTAACTTCCAACACGAAAATATTATTTATTTATTTCCTTCTAACGCTGTATCAATCACGTGTTCGGTGTTGTTAATGATCTACAGTAATGTTGCCAACCATAACAATTACTGGTAGCCACATAAAGAAAGTTTTTTGTATGCCCAGTTTTATTTAGTAGACTTCCATTGAAAAATTATCTCACTGATAACGGTTAAGTGATGTATGTTTGCATCTTCAGGAGCATAAAAAGTGAATTCCATATGTAGGTATTGCATGAGCAAACGGTTGCTGGCAAGCGCACGTTGGAATATACCACTGTGCAAAACTGACTCACATACCTCCTGCATGCATAAACGTCTCAAGTGGTACGTGACCATGATACCATTGCACCCTGTTAATGAGAGTCTAATTTTTGGAAAAAAAATTGCGGATTGTACGCGGGTAAATACTTTACTTTGCACCTGTCAAAATTCCCATGTAAACAATGCTAATTGCTGACGGCTTTCAATGATCACAGATTGTTTGTTTTCTCAGAACATCTGCTCAAAACAACGGGACATTTTCCAAAGATTGTGCGCGTCAATAGTTTTTAACACTGTGTGAATGCAAAACAATGTGGATAGTCAACTGGTACTATCAATAGTATTGTTTACATCCTGCAGGATTTTTTAGTGTTCTGTCGACTGTGCTTAGTATTCTTCTTAAGTGTTCACTGCACTTGTTGGGTGGCGACAGGTAGAAAGCATCTTTTATTCTTATTATTCTTATGCAATTACTACACTTATAGTTTGGTTACAATGAGAACTACTCACACACATCTCTTACACTATATGGAACACTCTACGATGTTGGTATTGTAAACTAAATTTGATGTAAATAAATAGGTTCTGTATTTTAATGGAATGATTATTATCGGAAACTATTGTTTGTGGGTTTGGTTTGAATTTACTACTTTTTTTTTTTGCTGCAACTACGTATCATTACGTGCATGCCACGTGCTCTACAAGAGATACAACCCTAAGCATCAGCTACCCAAGCCAACATTACCTCCCCTATAAGAAGGCGGATGCCTGGTGACCGTAATACACCCGAAGGAAGAATATATTAAATTGCCTCCGCCTTAAATAAAACCCAGTGAAATGGGAAAATACCAGTAAACCATGCCAGAGCACAGTAGGGAGGCATACTTCCAGCCGCCCCGAGATAGGGCACCAGAGTACGACTTCGCCTATAGGGGAGGAGTCACTCCCGCTGGAGCTACCCAAAGCCCGAAGATGCACGAGATGCCCCCAGAGCAGGAGAATGTATGTCCCTGCACCGCCGCAAAATGGCAGTTGGATTCCCAGCAGCTCGCTCCACCACCTCGTGTGCTCGAGCTCTCTGCTCAGTCTACTCTGTTCTGCTCTCCTCACGAGAGACTACCAGTTGATCGCCAGCTACCAACTCCGAACTTCTTCTTGCATGCGCTGTAGCTCCAGAAGAGACGTCATTCCCCCTTACACTTGACACTTGCTTTCAACACCCACAACCTATACTTCGGCATTAAGTCCCTTCAGGACACCCCCAATTTCAATTAGGGTTTAGTTGTTATGACGGATACCTAATTTGTTGCTCTTGTGCTCTGCTAGTTTGCCATTCAGCTAAGGCCCTTCAAGCTGACAGGCCCCTTCACCTGCCATTGCTTATCTTCAGAGAGTTGAACAGTGCCTTGGTTACAGTAGGAGAGTACGGGTCACGGTGTCTTATTCTGGATAGAATAAAACACGTATCCAGTTTAACCGCAGTCTACTGTTCTTGTGTGAATTGTGCTTTGTCATCCCCTTAAGTGTCACCCCACAACGCAGAGGCAGGGAACCACGGATTTAATACTGATTTTGCCGAACTTAGTGTAGGACTGCAGCCCGTCCCCAAAAGGACTTGACTTACGTCATAAAAAACAACCCATTATACGGCCACCCATACTGTGGACAGGCATGCAAAGGTACGTAGTGCACACGTTCTGTAGTGGTAAATGCAGTTTACCCACAGGAGGGGGAGTAAGTGGAGTGCCAGGAAGGCAGCTGTTATCCTAGCTGACAAGCAAGCACTGCTTAAAAAAACCTATCCCAACCTTATCTACCTATCCCCCCCGTGAACGAGCTCACGCCGCCCGCCAACTGTCGAGGCTTCACCTCACTGTTCCCCCGTCCATCTGTTTGGTACCCTAGTGAAACTACCTATGGGTTGTGCATCCATTCGTCGAGTTCCTCCGTCTAGGTCTCTCATTGTAACTTAGCATCGAGCCAACAGACGACATAGATCCAGCAGCACCAACCAGCACCAGTGGGCCGGAAGCTTGCCAGCCGCAGCCGAGCCATCCAGCAAACGCTGTCGCTACCAACCAGCCAGGCCAGGAGACCCGACATTGGATGAGCACCGACGAGCACCCATCGACCAGCAGTGGGAGGTAATCCAGTGGCTCTGCCAACGACCCGCACTCGCGAACCGATACTAACACAGCTAGACTTCGTGCGAAGCCGGTGGCTTACCCATACAACGTTATACAAGAGTACCATTAAGGCCAAATTCCAGATTTTGCAGACCCCGCCACAGTAGGTTCTGCCTGATCTAGTGCAGAATGAAGAAATTTAAAACTATTGAGATGTGGCGCGCTCCTGTCCCTAAACCGTCACATGCCAACAGTTCTGAAGGTTTTTAAGTGGCGCCCAACGTGGGGTCTGAGGCTAAAATAACCCCGGTTAATTAATCATCAGATTAGGATGACCCCGAGATAACTAAGAAAGGCCAGGAGAAAACCCCAGTCATACTGAACTTCGTGGAGTGAAGAAAACCCCGTGGTGCCCAATCCAGTTAGCCTGGACCATGTCCGAAGTGGCAGACAATGTACCTGCCACTGGCGAACCATCTACTGCCATGAACTCCAACAATCCCAACGTAAGGTGCCGAATTGCCTCGTGCAATGTCGCGGGACAATTCCAAATTGAGTGTGCGCACTGCCAAGGTCGATTCCACTACCGCTGCCTGGGGTGGAACGACAAACTTCGCTACATAGAAGGCTTGTGAGTTTCTGTTTTGAATAGTGCAGCCAACAGCAAGCCATCCACTGCAACTGGATCGCGTGTCCAGGTCGCTGCATAAACACAATGAGGTGTATAACCTTTATCTGACCTTTCACCACAGCTTTACAGGGTGGCCGGACGAGAGGTTCACCTGCCACGGACTTCTGTACCACTGTATTATGTGTCAACGAGCCAAACAGTACAGACTGGGTAACTCAGGCAACCACAGTGCGACATCAACCTGTAACCCAGACAGCCTGCAACTACCAGAGTTCACCGGCTGACCCTTAGAAGACCCCTTCGCTTTCACACAGGAATTCAAACGCAAATTTAGGGCGAACGAAGTGTCTCGTTAAGTATGGGTCACCCAAGCACGAAAGCAAATGAGTGGAAAAGCTCAAGGTATGGTGAGTTCATCACTGAATGGGCACAATTCCGTGACCGGTTTACAACCCAGTTCTCTGGCGAAGAGCTCCTCGCCTGTCCGACCACAGAGTTCCATACCGCACACAAGGAATCGGGGAAAAAGCCGAGAAATTTAATAGAACTGATCCCAGTCCGATACCCAATATTAAATATCGGCTCATATTACCGTAATTGAACCCGCCCAAACCGATTTTATTTTTATCCAATATTGAGACAGATATTTTAAATTATGCTTGGCCAGAACACCAGAGGATAATAGGGTGGCGATGTTGGAGTAAACTGCTACAGTTTTGCGGCAGCAATTGCAGTTCTTATGCCAAGAACTAAACTCCCAGACTGTCACTCAACAATGACGGGGAAGGAAGGGCAGGAGAAGCTATCCTGCTGTGAGATAATCATCTACCAGAAGTGTGAGTAAGAGAGTGAGATGCCACTCCCACCCTATTGTGGCCTGCTGTGACAGGCGTGACTGGTGCTGTAAGAGATAATCGTCTACTGCATGTATTGCGCTCCCGCCCTATTGTGGCCTGCTGTGAAAGGGTTTGGCTGGCGCTGTAAGAGATAATCGTCTACAGCCTGTATTGCGCTCCCACCCTATTGTGGCCTGCTATGACAGGCATGACTAGAGATAATTGTCTACAGCCTGTATTCTGCTCTCACCCTATTGTGGTCTGCTGTGACAGGCATGACTGGCGCTTTAAGAGATAATCGTATACTGCCTGTATTGCGCTCCCAACCTATTGTGGCCTGCTGTGACAGCCGTGACTGGAGCTGTAAGAGATAATCGTCTACCGCCTGTATTGCGCTCCCACCCTATTGTGCCCTGTTGTGACAAGTGTGACTGGAGTTGTAAGAGATAATCATCTACAGCTGTATTGCGCTCTCACCCTATTGTGGTCTGCTGTGACAGGCATGACTGGCGCTGTAAGAGATAATCGTATACTGCCTGTATTCTGCTCTCACCCTATTGTGGTCTGCTGTGACAGCCGTGACTGGAGCTGTAAGAGATAATTGTCTACTGCCTGTATTGCGTTCCCACCCTATTATGGCCTGCTATGACAGGCATGACTAGAGATAATTGTCTACTGCCTGTATTCTGCTCTCACCCTATTGTGGTCTGCTGTGACAGGCATGACTGGCGCTGTAAGAGATAATCGTATACTGCCTGTATTGCGCTCCCACCCTATTGTGGCCTGCTGTGACAGGCGTGACTGGTGTTGTAAGAGATAATCGTCTACAGCCTGTATTGCGCTCCCACCCTATTGTGACCTGCTGTGAAAGGTGTGACAGGCGCTGTAAGAGATAATCGTCTACAGTCTGTATTGCGCTCCCACCCTATTGTGGCCTGCTGTGACAGGTGTGACTGGCATTGTAAGAGATAATCGTCTACAGTCTGTATTGTGCTCCCACCGTATTGTGACCTGCTGTGACAGGCATGGCTGGAGTTGTAAGAGATAGTGGTCTACTGCCTGTATTGCGCTCCCACCCTATTGTGGTCTGCTGTGACAGGCATGACTGGCGCTGTAAGAGATAATCGTCTACAGTCTGTATTGTGCTCCCACCGTATTGTGACCTGCTGTGACAGGCATGGCTGGAGTTGTAAGAGATAGTGGTCTACTGCCTGTATTGCGCTCCCACCCTATTGTGTCCTGCTGTGACAGGCGTAGCTGGAGTTGTAAGAGATAATTGTCTACTGCCTGTAGGCCGCGCTAGACTGCACGAAGGGTGGCAAAGGGAAAGGAGGAAGTGAAACTGACAGGCCACGCACCCTGCCCTACTCGTCCACCCCATGCTGTTACTCCCTCTCCCCCCCACTCCGGAGCTCCATAAGTGCTATTCTGCTCGGGCCTGCATTTCAATAGACCCTGCCCAACCGAGAGTGANCCCCCCACTCCGGAGCTCCATAAGTGCTATTCTGCTCGGGCCTGCATTTCAATAGACCCTGCCCAACCGAGAGTGAGAGAAAGCTACATGCAGAGAAAAGAAGGAGCGCCAAATGTCACACTTTAGACGTTGACTAAAAAGCGCTATTCGCCTGACTCACATCGTATTGACGCCAAAGTAAGCTAGAAAATTGCAGCGGCGATGCTAGACACGGCAGCCACATGCAACTTTGTCAGGAGTGACCAAATTACACCCCGCTAACGAGCCCGTTTGACAACCACCGACAAATGGGTTCAGATGGCGCAACCCGACCACCTCCTCCAAGTAGAGGGGGAAATTCAGCTGACGATAAGTTCCACCACAGAACCACTCAGGTAGAGTTTCTGGTAGCGCCACACATAGGGGAATAGATGATTTTGGGGTAACCTTTGGCTGCAACAGCAGTGGTGCATTATGGATTGTGGACAACGGCGCATCCACATTGGACAAAAAGGGTGCGTGACAATCAACTGGGAGGGTAGCCAATTCGACGCAAGCCCTCCCCCTACCCCAACACAGGAACCAGTCCAGCTTCAACAGCTTCAAGTGAGAGTGCACCAGCCGGCCCCAAGTCAACAGCAGAAACTGAAGACCAAAAATTAGACCCGAAGAGTCCTATGTCAGCATACAAAGCCCTAAGCCTAGCTCGAGCGGGACCCCTTCAGACAGCCCGAAGCCAGAACGAGAATCAGCCACAAACCCCGGACTCTATGCTCGAAACCCGAGGAAGAGAAGGAGGTGCAGCAGTGAACACAAGGGAGAGCCGCGCCTACGAGAACATACCCCTAACTCACACGGTATGGTTCGTACAGATCACTCCCTTCCACCCCTTCCAGGTACATGTAATGAAGGAGCACCCAGGGGCGGCAAACCAACTCCAGTATAAGTGGCTCCGAGTTATTCTGGTGGTACACAAATGTCTGGGAACACTTGGACACGCACCCAAGACCACGCCTGACGATAGAGAGGCTGGCCGAAGAAGGTGAGGACCAACCTTCCTTGTTGCCTCTTCGTAAGTAAACCCACCAGAACGAGCCCAGCAGTGTCGCTGTACTGGATGGCAACGTGGAGCAGCAGGCGAGGCCTGAACCCCAAATGGAAGAGTCTGCACCCGCAACACCAGTTGAGGCAGGGATTGGGTCCGAACCCTTGGCCCCGACTACCTGCAACGAGCAGGATGAGCCCAGCTGTGTCGCTGTGCCGGATGGCAACGTAGAGCAGAAGGTGGGGCCTGAATACCGGAAGGATGAGTCCGCACCCGCAACACCAGTCGAGGCAGGGGTCTAGTCCGAACACTTGGACCCCGACTCCCAGTTCCAAAGAGGATGAGCCCAGCTGTGTTGCTGTGCCGTATGGCAATGTAGAACAGCTGGAGGAGTCCGAACCCCGGACAGAGGAGTCGCCAGCCTCGGTGAGTGATGCTGAACCCCTGCACCCCGCTGAGTCGAGGCAGAGACGAGAGCAGCCGCCGCGCACCTGCCGCACTGCTTTCCAAGGTCAAGTCGGCAGTACCGTGAAACTACATTGCGATCCACTCGGAGCTTTGTGTGGTCATACCCACTGCACGCGGAATTAAAAAACTGTAAAGTAAGTGCCATCCCCAAATACCCAAACCCATAGACAGAGACTAAGAGGGGGTAAGGAAGCCGTATAAATAGCTTTACCAGTGACAGTGATAATTAATCAACACCAGCGAGTGCCGTGTCAAGTATAAATATTGACATAATCCAATATAGTGTGCTAGTAGAGACCGCAAAAGAAATTAACTAGTAAGCCGTAAAACCTGTGTAAAAATCTAAATAAACCAGTTAGTGTTAATAGTATAGGGGTCAAAAGCCGCGATGATTAGACACATCATAAGTTAAGTGAAGAGAATGAGGCCTTAAGTGTAAACCAGTAAACAGTAGACAGTGCCTCTCTTTACGCAATTTAAGTATGGAACATTGTGACCAAGTCCAGAACCCATGGCGAATATTCAAACNAGACAGTGCCTCTCTTTACGCAATTTAAGTATGGAACATTGTGACCAAGTCCAGAACCCATGGCGAATATTCAAACTCTCCCCAAGGGTACAGGAAGCATGAGAAGGAAAGACTGAGAACAGGTGGAAGCCTGCTTAACAGAATTACTGCCTGCAGACAGTAATACACCTGAAGGAAGAATATTATTTAAATCGCCCCTGCCTTAAATAAAACCCATTGAAATAAGAAAATACCAGTAAACCATGCCTGTGAAACCAAGCCTGAGCTCGCGCAGCCGGCGCAACCAGCATAGCAGGGAGGCCTGTTTCCAGCCGCCTCGAGAGATGGTAGCAGAGTACGGCTCCGCCTACAGAGGAGGAGCCACCCCCGCCAGAGCTAACCAAAGTCCAAAGATGCCCAAGATACCTCCAGAGCAGGAGATTATATGTTCCTGCACCGCCGCAAAATGGCAGTTGGATTCCAGCAGCTCGCTCCACTCGTGTGCTGGAGCTCTCTGCTCAGTCTACTCTCTTATGCCCACCTCACGAGGGACCACCAGTCGATCATCAGCTACCAACACCAGACTTCTTCTTGCACGCGCTGCAGCCCCAGAAGAGTTAGGCTAAACTGCATTTTGGTGTAAAATAATATTTTTCTCACGAGGTAGCAAAACAAAATTATAGAAAAAAAAATGTTTTATATTATGAAACATTTTATTATTGTCCCAAACTTCATATGGCACCGCAGATTTTAACCGGTAATATATGTTTATTTTCCTTGTCCAACAGTGCTTTATCACATTATGGTGTAGTGAATAGGATATTAAACTGCAAGTTTTACGAACTTAACTGCTTTGAAATTACACCCACTGCAATTCAAATCCCAGTTATGTAATGAAAAATGGGAAATTGTTAATAACTACGCTTCACTTTGAATTGTGTGCAGCATTACTGCTGGCATAAACTCTTTGTTACGTCCTAACACTTGTTGGGTTGACACTTAGGTAGATTATGTGTTCGCCAGGACTGACTGCACTGTAACAGTAACAGTGGCATGGATTCGTTCATCATCCCATCATTGGAAGATATTTGTAGCCAACAGAGTTGAAGAAATCCAGACAAACCACCCCCCCCCCCCCCCC
>NQII01000573.1:632903-643647 GCA_002778355.1 Clitarchus hookeri
TCCAGTTTGCATTAAGTTAAAACATCCTAAAGGCATAAGTTGCAGTACTTATAAATACGTTTTATTTATTTATTAGTTAGTTAGAAGTACCGGTAATAACTTATGGATTGTAGTAATTCCGTTTGCTACAGAATTACCATAGATCAATACAAAAAAGTACATAAACAACTCAACACAGCAGCAACTATAAAAAAAAAAAAATGAATACATTCATCTCCACTCCAAAAATTAGAAACCAATTATTCAAAAAAATGACATGCTTCAATAGCTGCTCTCTGATGTAGACTGCTACTTTAAATATAATGCTATAAAGCAATGCTCAACAACATTACCCTACAATTTAACACTACACAAAAAGATTTTGCAAAAAAAGGATACAGCAAACGGAATGTTGTGCTCCTGCAGCCAATTGATGATGGCATCCTTCCTCCAGCTACTGTTGGGGAACTTCTCCAGCTGAAATCACCACACGATACAACACTGATAATTTACAATAACTAAAAGACAATGGCTGTAGAACAGGCGGTGTTGGGGAATGCATTAATACACAATTGTTTTCTTAAAAGATTATGACTGCGATTTCATTGATTACGATGTCCTCTCGTGTTTAGTGAAGTGATACAGATATGTTTAATAGTAGGGGAAGTTCCAGTTATATCGACTGTAATCTATTTAGTGATTTATAACAATGGCAATTAATGCCGCAATGTAACTTCTAAATACAAAACAAGCAGTTTCTTCAGAATCTTAAAATGCACCATCTCTCCATAACCTATATAAAATTAATTGGCTATAACAAACTCACTATAGAGGCAATTTTCCTTACCATTGTCAGTTGTCTTTATAATAAATTTCCACTGTATATATTGGGTTGTTTATGAAGAATCCCTCGCAAGGGTACACAAATTCCAACACAAAGTAGTTTTTATTTTTAATTACACATTGTAATACCACCTTTTGGTTAGGTGATTCATACTCACATTTGAGTCTATATAACCGTACAATCCTAGGTTAGTGTAAAATCCAAAAATTCTAGGTTAGTGTAAAACCCAACAATCCTTGGTTAGTTTAAAAATGTAAAATAGTGATTCACCCATCGTGGGGTTTGGTTCTGTTATGTTAGGTGGGCACATGTTACGAAATTAGTAGGACGTTAATGCCCCTTGTATATTCGTGTTCTGCATCATTAGTAGAGTGGAAATATACAATTTTCCGTGAATTATTGTTATTTTTACAGAAAAGCCCCTAAACTTAATAATTACCCAAATGAAACGTTAAAAAGACACGTAGACAACGTTCGACGACGTTATCAAGTTATTAACAAATCTCCTTTATGTTCTTGTAAACACATTTCGTAGGCCAAAATAATTGACCTTAACACACACAACTTGCAAACGCAATGGTTGATACTTCATATATTTTAACATACCTTAGCACTGTGGATCTGAAGAGTTTCAACATTTCTTCCACTCTTTCCGCGGCGTTACAGTGTTTCATTTCCCCTCGTCTAATTAGGGAATACAAAGATTCGGTGAGGTTAATGATGACTTGTTGGCGTTGGTGAGTGGCGACTTCTCTTTTCTTCACCTTGCTAGAACTCGTGACTACACACAAAAACTGCCGCAACATACAACGTAAAATACAGTAAATATAATTTTATGCAAACCTGAAATAAATTTAAAAAATATTAAACACGTGAGAACGCACTACGAGTAATTTCTTATGCAGGTTTCAAAAACAAAAGGATTAAGTACGAGAAAGTGAGCACAAAAATTAAAATCATATGTTATTGAAAACCAAATAATAAAGAGCGGATGTTTGTAAAAAAAACCGATAAATGAATTACTATAGGTTAAACAAGATAATTGCACCAATTCTCTGGCACGTGTGTCAACCACACCCAGTAGTCAACAACACAAGGAACGAAGGTTAGTAAACAAATGGTCGCGCTACTTTCACCTTGAACGTGATCATTTGACTATGCAAGAAACGTTGAAATCTAAATACGTTAGCATCACGTCATTAATAATTGGCATAATAAGATACAAGGTTTTTCGACACCCTTTTGTAAGCGATACATTAATAATTACTTTAAAACTTTGGAACTATTTCCTCTCTTTGTGCTGGCAACCTAACAGCATAACTGTATCCGCGCTCGCCGCTGTTTGTAATGTTATATGCATGTAGCTAACGGCTAGGGTGTTTTTTCAAAGGTTGATTTTCAAAAGATTCTTATAGTCTTGAACTGACTTTAGGTGTAAGGTCACAAAGTGAAAATCATATTGTTTTGCTTTCGAGAAGTGGTTTGAAGTACTATGTAAGAAATATGGATAAGAATTTTCTGGTTTTAGTTTCTGAAGTTTTTTTGTTACTGATTACTTTCATTAGTATAGTTTTTTACTGCTGGAACGTTTTGAATTGGAGTCTACTATATATCACACTAAAAAAGTGACAGTGAAAATTCAGGGATAATGCAGGGAAAAGACAGAGAAATTGTAAATTGGGAACTATCTACGACCCTGCTAGTGCTCCAGACCAGCTCTACTACCATTGGAGCTTTTAAAATAAGGTAGATAGGTTTTAAAAAAATTCCATGAAGGTCTGGAATAAAGATTTAAGTAAGGTGTACGTACTACGTAAAATTCTGGACCATTGCTCGTAACTTTATACAAAAGCATTTTCAAGAACATTCTGCGAAAGTGTTAAATGTCTTCCTAACTGAGGTATTTTAGAATTTTGAACCGTGGTAGGCCTATTCAAGAAGGCTGTTGCAGTCACTTGTTTTGATCTACAGTTTGAAGTTTCCTGCTTGCTTTTTTGTTGTAGCCCTATTGTTTTTGTTAGTATTTCAGGCGATGTTTAATGCATTTAATTATCAGTGTTGCATCCTCTTTTTCTTAGTAATTCAGGTGATGAGTGTAGTCTAATGCACATTATTGGTAATTTTCTTATTTCTATGTGATAACGTGAAAGGAGAAAATGTAAAACAAGTAGGAATGGGTCGGTTTGGTTCTTTGGTTCAAATTTATACTGGTTCTTGAGGTTTCACTCGGAATCAGTTTTAGGTTAACAATTACTCGGTTCTCGTCTACCGTATTTACTCGCATATAGCGCGCCCTTTTTTCCCAAAACAAAGAAAAAACTTTATGGGGTGTGCGCTATACAAGAAAAAAAAGGAGTGGTAGTCTCATGTCTCGCTCTTACATCATCACTCCTCTCCCTTATATCTCTTTATCACTCAGCCCTCTCCAGTAAGCAACACTGCCAGCTGACCATACATTACTCCAAGCCTTCTTTGTTTCCATGTAAGCCAAAGGATAAAAAAAATTCCATGGGAAGGATGGGGTTGGGAAAGGGAGAAAGGAAGAAGGGACATTTTTTTGAGAAGGTGTCACTTCCAGCTTGACAAAAAAAAAACCCAGCATGTCACTGCATAAAAGAAGAAAAAAAAGGAAGGCTCCCCCCCCCCCAGGTCAATGCCTNAATGAAGCTGGCCACCCACCACAGTTGTTGATATTCTTTTAACGACCGATTGTTAAAGTACAGCACACCACAATATTTTGGCTTTTACCGCCACGAGTTACTTAATTAAAGAATTTTCCAAACATATCACAATCACCACATATTAATGTAAAAAAGGAATAATTTGTTACATATTTACTAACATTAAATAAATTTAATACAACAAATTTATCTGTATTAATTAAATCTTATCTTCACACTTTGTTATTGTTCAATTCTTCCATAGGTTAAATAAAACATTTAATGAATTTTATTCTGCATTGGTTTAATAAAGTTGCAAGCAAAAGGCAAGTATTCAAAATAGGACGAAATACTGGAACCAATATTTAAATTATAGAATCGGTACCATAACCGGAACCGATAATTTTTGTTATTCGACCCATCCCTAAAAACAAGGATTGTGTGGTGCTTGCAATTGCTCAGAAGGAATTGTTTTTCAGTGGTATTTGCTGTTAAATTCTCTAACAAACTTGTGCATCTTTTGTTCATTTGTTTCTTTGTTACACAGGCATTGTGTAACTTGTCTAAGAAATGTGTTACTTCAGAAGTGAGGCCTTTCCTCTAGATTGTGATGATGAGGAGTTATCTCGTCTGTGTGATCTCATTGCAGTGGCAGCCACAAGGGGGACCTGGACTTGCGCATCGATGGGGAGGGTTGCGACCTGTTGACTGAAGGGGACCCCACGCTGGACATCCAGGTTGTGGAGGGAGCCATGCCGGATGGCTGCGGTGACTCGGATCCTGGGCCAAAAGAGTTGGCGAGTGCCGGGACGCAGCCCCAGCCACAGAGCTGCGAGTGCCATGTCTGCACTGCTCCTTCCATGTCCACTGTGAGTTGCTGTAATTTTCATTTTATTTCAGTAATATTGAATTTTTTCTGTATTTGAAATTGTCAGTACCACATGATATACAGATACTCCGATACTCAGATATGTTGTTTAAGGCTCCCAAGCTTTCCTCAACTTCTATCCCATCATGCATGCTCTAGGCAATTTTTATTAACAAAAAAAACAAACTTTTTTACTAATGTTTGATTCAGACTTTGTTCAAATTAATAATTTTGTTGTTTAGTAATTTTTATCATTTTGATGCCGAACATCAATGCAGACCTGCCAACTGTTACGGTTTACCCGTAAAATGTATGGAAATTATAGTTATTTTATGATTTTACAGGTATTTCCATTTTATTACAGATTTCTCTGCGATAAATTATTTTCTGTATATTTTTTTCGGATTGTGATGGCTTTAGTGATGTTGCACAATTTCACTAACATGAACAGCAAATCTGGCAATATTTCATACATGAAAAGTACGTGAAATAAGTAGAGATTTAAAAATTTAGCAAACACGAAAACGCAAATTTTTACATTAAAAACAAAATATTACGATTTTTGATCATTTGAGCTGTAATTCACAAATTGTACAAAATCCTGTAGTTTTTTTGTGAATTATTATTGTTTTATGTCACATAGTTGCTTCTTACGACGTATTTTATGTGTGTTTGCATATTCGAATATGAATGCATGCAGAGTTGGCCAGTAAGGTTTCTTCGATTTATCACCATAAACGAAAACGTCTTACTTTCCATCATGTGTGTTTATGACCATAGATAACATGAGCGCAAGTGATGATGCTTCACTTCGAGTGAACATTCTCGTGCACAGCCCTCCAATAGTTTATTTGCTCATTAGGAAACCCTGCCGTTTTAGTTTTCGCGTCTACAAGCACCAAGTTATGTATGGAATTCACGCCAAGTAGCTCGCTGAGTTTGTTTACATTCGTAGTACAGTCACGTTTTATCATACAATTCTTAATTTTTTTACAAAGCTGGCCAGCTGTGAAAAATGTGTTTATATGCGTTTACTAATGTAGAATATACTTGTAAATTGAATTATCATGTATTTTAATCTTGTATTCTTCCAGCTAACTGTATTTTTATCATACATATTCTCTGTACGGTAAAAAAATGACACGTTTTGAACAAACAAAAGTTTTGTCAGCAGGCCTAATGAAAAAATCTGTTGTTGTTTAAAGGTTAGATAGTTCAAAAACATAAAGGTAAATTTCTCTAATTTTTTTTTTGTTCTTACAATGCACTTTTTTTTTAAACAGTGCTTTTATAATTGTGAATAAATTGCTTACATAATTCTCTTCATGAAACAGTATGCCCTTGCCAGTCCATTGTGACCTTTGTTCCAGGTGTCAGGAAGAATATAAAATCTTAAGTAAGAAAATGTGAAATTGTTTTCAATATTGTCTGTTGATAAATTAAACTAGTTGTTTTGTCTTAAAAATGTAACTGTATATTTCTCTGAATGTTAAGTATTTTTGCAAGGAAATAGCAATTTATAAAAAACACCGCTTTTCAATGCCAATTTCAGGTTTTATGAATGTGACATTTCTCAAATCAGGTATGTCTTTATAAAGAGGACATGAAAAATTGGAGCAATTCTCATGCAGAAACCTTTATTTTTGTAGCAAGAAAATAACAGCTATTGTTGACAAAAATAACACCCATTAAAAAAAATACTTTTTTTTTTTTGAAAAAAAAAAAGCCTCCTTTTTTAGGTCTCTAGTAATAAGGCAAAAAATATAATTCAGTGGTTGGCTAAAATGAAAAGTTCTGAGGAACCTATAAAAATATTTGTTGTTTTTCCGGGTACTGATTTTTCATTGGTTCATTGTGCACTTGAAAGCCAGTCATCTCGTTTGCTATGGTATCTGTAGAAAAATGTTGGACGGTAATTTGTTGTGAAGCAGGTACTTGAAGATTTCGGTGTTTGTTTCGTATTTTACACATTTTTTTTCTGTTGTGGAATCTGCAGTAGCTATTTTATTAAAGGTCACGTATCATTGTTTACGTGTGTAGACATGTAAAGTAAAGAACTAAACATGTAACGAGTTTTTTGAGTGACGTACGTGGAGATGAAGTAACATGCGAAGAATGCTTGTTTACATATTTTTTGATAGAACACAAAGATGTGTGTCCATTAAAATAAATTAATATAAATCCTCAGATTTCCCCGCAGGAAGTTACTGAAAATGGTTTATCCTGTAGGTTATTGATGTGACCAACCATGGCTTGTTTGGTATCTGCTCTGTGGCCACATTTTCTGCCTGAGTGTGTTAGTGGTGAGGCCGATGTATTCTGCAATACGGTGTTGGCACTGTAGCTAATAAATCAGATTTTATTTGCAAAATGTTTGTCCATTGTGTTAAATTACTATTTTGTTTTAAATTTATGTAGGTTTTACGCTATATACAATTAAACACCAACCTTATGGAAAAAAAACTAGCCTTAATTACAAAAAAAAAACTTCTTTGCAAATAATAATTCCTTGTTAAAATGTATAGCGTAACATTTTTAGGCGAAACTATTTGCTTTGAAATACTATTTTGAGCAACCGAAAATCTTAAAATTTCTACGATCGCCAGGCATGCAAGGGGTAGCGGCCGAGAGAGAGAAGAGGACTCACTTTTTCTTTTGCTAGACAACAGCTTCCCCTCTCGATGACACATAAGAGGAGGAAGAATAGTATGCGGCTGAGAGAGACAGAAAAAGGGGTGAGAAAGAGGATGCTAGGTCGCCACGCTGGTTGCTAGGGAACCACTTCCCCTCTTGTCAGGCATGTAAGGTGAGGTAACAAGCCAGAGCTAAACTCACACCACACCACAGATGTGTTGGGAAGATGTCGCGCCTCAGAGCAGTGATAATCGGCGGCACGCATGACGTATTTCACATCCAGTTACTACACGTTTGTATAAACAACCAGCTTAAAAACGATCGTTGTGGGAAATCTTAGCTGATGGGACCAAAATATACTTTGATCGACGCAACATCTGATAAATGATATAAATGGTGAGATTTGTGGTGATCACTGAGTAACAATCTTGCCGATCACGTATTGCTTTGTAACAACTGTGCACCTTAAAAGCAAAAATTCCATTTTAATAGTATTGTAGTCATTGTCTCTATTTATAAAAATATTTAACAATGGAGTTCCTAATTAATAAAAGGTTTAATAACTGGTTACATTGTACCCTTGGCAATACAACGAAGGTCGGCAATACAACTAAGGTCAAAGAAGCAAAATTGGAGTATTTTTAAAGTTTCAATACACACACTACTAAAATCAGTTAAAAACTTTACTGTCCGGGGCAAGCAAAAAATTTATCAGCCACCACAATAAATAGTTTGTGCAACGTAAAATAAAATGCTGCACTAAATTAACATTGCTGGAAACATTTGCATGTTCAAATTTTTTTGTTGTATGCGGCCGAAATTCATGGTAAAACGACACACAAAAAAAACATTTTCCAGAGCAACGCTAACTACAAATTAATTTGATATTTATGTGTAGTGAAACCTTGTTGCTGCGATCCCGTTTATTCAGTTTTCCGGTACAGTATTTTTTTTTTGGATGGTCCCGACAACTATCTTATATTGACAATATTAAAAATACCAGCTTGCTACAAATCTTAAAACAATAATTTACCAGGTATTCTGCCCAAAAGCCAAAACATATTCAGAACAATCGTTTAGCTATGAAATACAGTGAATTTTCAATGATTCGTCCCAATAATTTACCGTATTTCTCATAGGTACATTCACCAAAGATTGCGCGCATCATTTGTTTTTGAACGCTATGTGGATGGAAAACAACACAGATAATCGACAACAGGTGCTATCGATAGACTACCATTCTTCTTTTTTATATGTATACTGCATTCGTTGGTTGGCGACAATGAGAAACCATCTTGTATGGCGTTGTTATTGTAAAAGGAATTTGGAATGAGGCTAGAGCCGTGGCTGTATTTTTACGGGTGTGATTATTATTGGAAACTATTGGCTGCATGTTTAGTTAGAATTTTAAAGGTTTGAAAATATTTGGCCAGTAATGGTTGGCAAAAATTGTCGCAAATATATCATTTGTGGTTATTTTAACAGAGGGATTGAGCATGGCTTGGCCGACGAAGGAACACCTAACAAAAATATTATTATAAATGAAAATAAAATTTTGCTCAGTTTTAAGAATTGAAGTTTTTAATGTAAAGTGAATATTTAATTATAAATTGACTTGAATAAATTGTTTTTAATGACATTTTTTAGGCTGTTGGTTTAAACAAACATGCATTTTGAGGTTATGTATTATATTTTTCAGGTCTAAAATTCAAGTCTGTATTCATTGTTTTACCGCATGCTTCATTTTTAGGTTACTTTCCTAACGGAAAAAAAAAGGCTTAGGAGATCACTTCCTCTCTCTCTCTTTCTCTGTGTGTTGTGTTGTGTGTGTGTTTGTGTGTGTGCATGTGCACGCACACGTGCGTGCGTGTGTGCGCACGTGTGCGTGTGTGTGTGTTTTTTTTTTTTGCAACGAATATTTAATGATATTTGGGAAACAGCCTTGTAGTTATTCACTGGATTACATAACAGAAACACACTCTTGATATTCTTTTATTCTTATTTACCTAAACAAAATAAAATTAAGGCAGGTAATTTCTTAAAACTTCTAAACTATATTATAACACAACTATATGATCAAATACCATTGAACTGCTTTAACACAAAACAATGGAATAAGATATAACCCAACCTTTTTAATTATACAAATCAACTTTAAATGAGATCTTTTGTAAAAAACACTTAACAATATGCATTTATGAAACCTAAAGGGTATCTTATTCAAATATGTGAGATCTTTTAATGAACTAGTAATCATGTTTAATTGTAAATCAAATCGACTTCTTATGAATAAAATAAAAAAAATATTGTGAAGAAAAACAAACCATATAATAATTTTCTTTTCAATTGAAACAAATATGTTCTTAACATTTTGTTAATTTTAACTTTGGTACTAATACTAACTCACTAATTATTTAATTTTTAAGATATCCATTAAACATTACTTCTTGAAATCAAAAAATAAAACTATGAAAAATTGTTTATATCTAAGCACAATTAAGTGAAACACTTAGTAATTAAATAAGAGTAGAGGAATATTAAACTTCAGAAATAGAAGTTTTTGATGCCTTTTCTCCTTGCAGTCTATTTCGGTGGGGTGTGTAAAGAAGACCAGCCCCACTAAAGACCCTTTCGCTAGGCACACTAGTGGGTGGTGTTACTAAATATTGCCTGGCTATGGGAGAAATAATACCATACTTCTTATTATTTACCGCCCACCATGTAAGTGGATCTACATCATTTTCCACACGTTTATCTAATAAATATTCATTGATGGTTTTTTTTTATCAAAACTTCTATAGGGTTTGTACATTCATATTCTTCTTCACTTTCGCTGGAATCCATCAGCAATTTTATGGTGTCTCTTAAAGATATATATTTTTCTGTCAGACTGGCACTGGAACCAGATGTTTCAATCCGATGAGTAGTCATTCTGGCACGCTTAGGATTTGAACAAGACGATAGGCTTGATTCATCGTTTCCAATTGACTCTAAAATATTTTTCACAACTTGATCTCTGGTTGAAGAATTTTTGAAAAGTTTTAATTTGTATTTTGGGTCAATAAAAGTTGCCGTAGCAAACAATACGTCATTTTCCAAATGGGAAAATCTGCGACATAGTTCTTGTTTAAGAACTAAAATCGTATTCCCAACGCATTTGTCGGTCACATCAAATTCACCAATAATTTTTTCCAAAGTGGACAATAATGGAATTACTGAGGATACAGAAATATTGGCTGCACTTAGTTCTTTTGTAATTTCTTCAAAAGGTCTGAGTAAAGTTATTATTTTTTCCACAATAATCCACTCTTCGGAAGTTAGTTGTGAAATCTTGTTATTCTGGGAAGCATAAAGACATAACGAATCTTTTTTTTTTTAAATACGCTCTAACATATACAAGCTGCTATTCCATCTTGTAGCACACTTTTGTATGATTTTCAGCTTTGGCTGATCGAGTCTTTCTTGTAGAGCAGCCAGTTCATCTTGAGCTACATTTGAGTGATGAAAATGTGTTGCCATCTTTTTACATTTTGCAATCACTGTTATAACGGAATCTTGTGCCTTAAGCCCCTCCTTGACAACCAGCTGAATTTGGTGTGACGAACAATCAATGTCTCTAATTAATAACAAGGAAATACCTTTTTTCATGTTTGTGCCACCATCTATAACAATGCATTGCACTTTTTCTTTAGGTATTTCCCAATGCGATAACATGGTTTCAAGTTTTATAGCTATATTTTCACCAGTATGTCGGCCATC
>NQII01000573.1:647580-703558 GCA_002778355.1 Clitarchus hookeri
CCCCCCCCACATGAGAAAGAAGCCAGCTAAGTGACCCAGCGCTCTCCTGAGCTTGCGCATCCGACACAACCCTGCATAGTGCTTCCTCCACAGTCTGAGAGATGGCACGAGAGTACGGCTCCGACTACAGAGGGAGGAGCTACCCCCGTCAACTCCAGGAGCAGGTGGAGATATATCCCTGCACTGCCGTAGAACAGGAGTTCACATTCTTCTCAGCTCGCTCCACCACCTCATGTGGTGGAGCTCTCTGCAGACACCGACGTAATCACGTAGGATAACCGCTACCTACCAGACATCTTCGAGACCTTCACCAGCAACGCCCGAAGAAGTATTCTCCTTTCTGGACAACAGCATTGAGTTAGTTAGGGTCAGTTAGTATTATAGCTACCTAGCCCCATCTGCTGTTGTCTAGTTTAGACCCAGATCCTCTTCACCTGGCATTATCGTAATCTACTTCCGTTACAGTTTCTTTTTAGTTAGGATTTAGTAAGGGCCATTGTGTATATTCCTCACGGTAATAAACACATTTTTCTATCTAACCTCCAAGTACTTATTTCTAGGCTGACTGTGATTTAAACCCCAGTAGACATCAGCCCTGAAGAACACATCCGGCTCCTCCAGTTACAGCTCAGCCGATACCAGTTAAGTTAGCACCAGCAAAGGACCCAGACGTCCAGCGTTTACTCCAGGACATGCCCCAGAGGTTTGAACTATGAGATGACGTCTGTTCTCTAAGCGGACAACCTGGAGCCCAGTGGAAGATCTGGATCCCACACAACCTGAGGGTAGACATATGCTGACACCAGCAAATCCACCCACAAGCCGGTCATCCCGGCATTAAGGAAACCCTCCGTGACATTAATGAACGATACACGTGGGATGGGATAAGTCGGGACGTACTGCAGTAAGTAAACAATTGCGAAGCCTGCTGTCATGGTGAGGCCTACCCCGTACCACAGCCAACAGGAAAACCCCGACGACCTCACACCGTCTGGACCCACTTGGCAGCCGACTTGATGGGGCCTTTCCCAAGAAGTACAAGAGGCAATCAGTTAGTGGTAACAGACCAGTTTTCCTGCTGGGTAGAATCATTTCTGCTACCCAGTCAGGAAACCCAGAATATTGCGCAAAAATTTGAGATTGAAATTTTCCCCCGCTGGGGATACCTGCAGGCCATACTAACAGACAATGGCACCCAATTCACCAGCCATAAGTGGCAGGCCACCTACAACTCATAGAGGTGGAAACATGGATGACCCTCCCATACCACCCACAAGCAAACCCCACTGAGCGGACGAATCAAGAGCTCAAGAAGAGCCTCTGTCTCGGTGTGGGAGAAGACCAGTGCCAATGGGACAAGCACCTGCCTAATATTCTCTTCACCCTCAGGAGGAGAACCAACGAGGCAGTAAACACCAGACCCACCCAGCTCATTCTGGGATGAACTCTCCACTGCCCAGGTGACTGGCAGTGGGAACAAGCCTCCACCGAGATGCCGCAACCAGAGGATGTCCGACTGGCTGCCCTAGCTTGGACCACTAGGGCGCGCGATGCCCAAAATCAGTACATTACCAGAAAGTACTTGCAGCATAGCACAGAGGTTGGAATCTTCCAGATGGGTGAGGCCATGCTTCTCCGCAGCCATCCACTCAGCAAGACTAGAGGACAGTTCAGCGCAGGTTTCGCAGACAAATGGGAAGGACCTTACACTGTTGTGGTGCGCCAAGACAGTGCATACTGGACAGAGGATGCCAGAGGATGAATCCGCAAAGCAACCCGAGGACAGATGCGCCCTTGCCCCGCCGGAACCCGGAACCCGGAACCCAGAACCCAGAGTGAGAGCCAGCAGCAGAAGACGAAGTGGAAGAAGGGGGAAATGGAGGATGATCCCCTGACACAGACACCCACCACACCCATGCCACCAGTAGCCCTCCGGGACCCCGAACCACGCTTGGGCAGGGATCATAGGAGTGTCCAATAAACACCCATGTTAGATGATCGACCAGCACCTCGAAGCGCAATGTCCGTCAGGACATTGCCCTCGACCTCCACAGGCTTTGTCCGGAAGATGGCCGCCAACCATGGCCGCAGGACACCCAGCGGGTCTGAACTGTCGTGGTGGAGCCCTTGGACAGAGAGCGCTTCCGACTACCCCAGCCATCCAGCCCCTTCCAGGAGAAGGATGAGTCCATCTGCGCCAACAAGGCAAGGGTGTCCGAAGAGCCCCTGCCCCAGACGGCGAAACCGCCCATGTCCACCCAAGAGGACGTGGGTACTACCAGAGCCTCAATGCCAGGCGGCAGCGAGGCTGCTGCTGCCCGACCTTCCACTAGGGAGGGAGAAACCAGCAGTGCTGAGGGAGCAGGGGAAGCAGATGAGTCCCTGCCTCCGACGGCTACCCAAACACCGCCCCTCCAGGAGGATGGGACACCCAGTTTTGCCTTGGTACCTGGTGGCCCCGAGCTGGTCACTGCAGAGCACGACGTCAACCAGCCCAGCAGAGCTAACAAGGCAGGGGTGACCGAAGAGCCTCTGCCTCAGACGGCAACCCAGACCATGCCCACTGAAGAGGACGTGGCCACCCACCAGGCCTCGATGCCGGACGGCGGCGAGACAGACACTGCACAGCCTTCCGTACGGGAGAATGAGCCCAGCGGAACCGAGGGGGAGGGAAAGCAGATGAGTCCCTGCCTCCGACAGTGACCCAAACACTGCCCCTCCAGGAGGAGGGGGCAACTAGTTGTGCCTTGGCGCCTCATGGCCCCGAGCTGGCCATTGCCGGGAACAACACCCAGGAGCCCAGCAGCCGACCCACGATTGACTGGACAATAGAGCTGCCTCCCTGCACCTGCCGCACCGCCTCTCAGAATCAGCTGGGACGTTACTGTGAGTCGTCATGGCGACCCACGTCCAAATTTACCTGGCCTTACCCGCAGCATGAGGCCCTCAGAAGGAAGTGGGGTTGACCATGCAAGAGAGAGACTTCCCAATAATGAGTGAAAACAAGCTGTAAGGCAGCTAGAGACAAGTTAAAAATGGACTGCACAACTACAGAGTGTTCAATGGTACCTCAGGGAATTTTGTAAATATTTGTAATATTTTTGGAGTACAGTATGATTGTAGGTTGCCCGTACACCAATTTGTTAGTGTAAATAATAATTTCAAAGGTACTCATGTTGTAAATATTAGGTAGATAAAAGCCGGCCTAAGTAATGGAAGGCCTAGAGCCGGCACCACTAGAGATTGTCACATGTAAAATTACCTGCTATGCGACCTGTAGGAGGTTACAGAGAAGAGCCACTTTAAAATGCATTCAGCGCCACGGCAGGTAAACCAGTAGCATGGACACACACCTCATGAGAGGGACTTGTATATACACTAGTGTTCAATAATTTTTTTTTCGTGCCTGTCTGTAAATTGGCTTTCTTCCAGGTGAAATCTGTTGAATGATTTTTGTACATTAACACAGCCCTCAGTTGACTTGTGTGAGCAGCACACTTATTACACAACAAAAGAAAGGATGCAAGCATGCCACCCTGCCACGTAGCCCGAACATTCACTTGTCACTGAGCATTCACCTGCCACCAGCATTCACCTGCCACCGGGCCATTACCACATGACAGCTATCCTCCCCAGGGAGTAGAACCATTAGCAAGTCAGCTCACCCTTCCCAGCCTGCGCGCTAGAGAGATACAGCATTATTCCACGCCGAGAGTAAAAGTGCCACGTCATCAGACAGAGCCCAGAGCAGCGTACGGATGGGGAGCACTACAGAAGCCAACCCAGAGATGTTTTTTCCGAGTGACAGTTTTACATCACTCGCTCCAACAACTTTCTATCAGATGAGTCTACGTCTAAACGGAGAGAGGGTGGGTGGCCGATTGACGCTTGATGCATATATATATATATATATATATATATATTTACACTAGCTTTTACCCGCCACTTCGCTTGCATGGTTATAATAACAAACTTATAGGGAGAAATAACGGTATTTGTTAGTAGACACTGATCATAAAGACACAACAGAGCACTAACGTCATTTTTTGGTGCTAGAATCGCTCTTTTACATAGTCACTTGTCATTTATATTTCTTTGTACATCTAGGTAAACGCTGGCAATCAGTTCCGTATCACACTGCACCAAATTACTAAAATCCCTCATTAGTGACACACAGCCCTCGGCATCTGTTTCTAACCGCCCATCTCCAATTTTTAATAGTGTATCAGCATAATGTCCTGTATCAACACCATTGTAGAGGTGCACTCTCATATTTGTTGTCAAGCTGAATTTCTTGACATTTGCCCATCAGCTTGACGACTTGAGACAGGTTTGATTTTATCTGCAGGTGTGCCCCTCTGAATCACCAGTAGAGTTTGGTGGAAGTCTTCATCCAGTGATACAACCATTCCTCCCATAATGTCTGTATTGTTTTGATACCTGCCCAATGCTATGGTTTATAAGTAGGTATTAAATCTGCTCTCTGTGTAAGGCGCCAGCAATTGAGGCTAGCCCTCAGTGTTAGGGCGTAGGAATACGTCGACACTATTGTCTCTAGGTCCAATTTACTAATAAATTCACCTCGTTTTCAGGTTACCGTTAAATCAGTTTTATTAACGCTTAACAGGGCCACTTATACATGTACACACGAGACAACACTCCCCTTCCCTTTTATACGTAGGCTCCGTATTGTTTGGCGCGGCGCTTCGCGTCGAGGAGGGGGGGGGGGAAGCAAGATTCTTCACACTCGCTGGATGACTCTACTTATCTGGATGGAGGCGCTGTCTTCTCTCGGCTGGCGACTTGGGACTGCTCCGGCACTTGGTGGGCGTCTCGACGCCTGATCTCGAAGCTCCTCCTCCCGGGTCCACTCAGCACTCGTCGTCTGACGACGGCCGGCTGCCGTTGTCGTCCTCTCCCGGATTCGCTCCGCCCTCCTAGATTCCCGTCGGCCGACTGCCGCGTTTTCTCGGACTCTTCCCGTCGCACGTCCTGTTTGACGGCCTCCGACTGAGGTCGACGTCGTGATGCATTCTCGATCCGGACGCCTCAATTCAGGTCCTCCGACTGACTGGACTCGTTGACGTCTCTCAACTTCCTGCCTCGTTCCTCCCGTTCTCCCGTCGTTTTGTAGGCTCCATCGCCATATTCAACTTGCACCGTCCCTGCACGAGGCCGGGGTGCTTGCCGCGTCTCCCCTGAGTCGTAAAACACGTGGCCGCTGCTCCTGTGGTCCGCAGTCGGCCTGGCGTCGCCCCTTGATTCTGGCCTGGAAGTTTATTGTTCTGTTCTGCACGTGCGGGAACTCTTGGGTGGCCCCTTTGGTTCAGCGCACGTGTTGTTTTTATGCCTCCGGATATCGTGTCGTTATTCTCCCAGCACGCCCGCTAAAAGCTCCCAATGTTTATTGCTGAAACTAGCCCGGGACAGACTCAGCCGCTGGTGTGGGCTCAGCGTCCCTTGGCAGCTGCGAGATGCAGCTGCATCCGCCTTCCTCCGCACGTGGTCGTTCCGCCGGGCCGTCCTGGCGCCATTCTCCCATCACGTCCGCAAAACCCTTAATCCTTATTGCGGTCGTCCGCCTGCGAGCTTCGCCAGAGCGTGTGTTCTGACGAATAAAATATAGGGACGCAGAATGCGTCAGTTTTGTATATCTGTAGAGTTCGGTTTAGGGCCTCTATCACTTTTCTGTGTGATATTGTGCTTTCGTCCCACACTAACAACTAACATTGACACAGTATTGTACCCCAAGCACTATTTTACTAAAAAAATTTTTCCTGAGGGAATGAGATATTTTTCCGCGATAAAAAGTAGCCTGTGTCACTTCCCGGCCCTCCAACTATCTCTGTACATAAAAATCTTGTCGATCCGTTGCGACATGACAGAAGGACAAACAAACAAACCGACACACTTTCACATTAAAATATTAGTTACGATATTAATACGACTTCGCCGCATCTTCACGTGTCATCACGTCACCCGAGGTGGGGTTTGAACCTTGAACGACTTGGTACCAGAGCCTACCAGCACACCCCTAGGTTTAGGGGCATCCACAGACACGTCAATAAAGATGGTTTTTGCCTTTGTCAGACATCACGCTAACCTCCCACGTGTGATAGAAGCCAGTCAAGTGGCCCAGTGCTGCGTCTGAGCACGCGCATCCAACGCAACCTCGCATAGAAGGAAAGCCTGCTTCCACTACGGCCCAAGAGATGGCTCCAGAGTACGGCTCCACCTACAGAGGGAGGAGCTACCTCCGCCAACTACGGGAGCAGGTGGATATATATCCCTGCACCGCCGTAGAACAGGAGTTCACATTCTTCTCAGCTCGCTCCGCCACCTCGTGTGCTGGAACTCTCTGCAGACACCAACGTCATCATGTAGGACCACCGCTACCCCAGACATCTTCGAGACCTTCACCAGCAACCCCCGTAGAAGTCTTCATCCCTTTTAACACTCAATACCCTTGTGGTAGGGACACCCAAGTCCTTTCTGGACAACAGCATTGAGTTAGTTAGGCTCAGTTAGTATTATAGCTACCTAGCCCCATCTGCTGTTGTCTAGTTTAGACCCAGGTCCTCTTCACCTGGCATCATTGTAGTCTACTTCCATTACAGTTTCTTTTAGTTAGGAGTTAGTATGGGCCTCCATTTCTATTCCTCACGGTAATAAACACGTTTTTCTATCTAACCTCCGAGTACTTATTTCTAGGGTGACTGTGACTTTAACCCCAGTAGACGTCACCCCACCAGGGAAAAGTAAGAGACTTCCACACTCCTTATTTCAGCCACCCTACAAGACCGGTGGTGAGCCACATCCAGTCATCGCGACTTCCACGAGGTACTCCACGTACCACTGTGTATATTGAACCCGTGGTTATATCCCATCAGGACCAGCAGCCCTCCGCTGGCTCCTATCAGCACCGCCAGCCACAGCACCACCTTCGCCCAAGGACTGGGCATGAGTTCCACCCGGCACCAGCAGTAACAGCTACCGAGTCAGGAGCTACCTCGGGCTATGCCCAGTCCAGGTAAACCAGTGGCTGTGTGTGAACCAGTTTTGCAGAGGACAGTTAAGCCCACACCAGACTTCGTGCAGTGCCGCCAAGCACCCCAGTTTATATACCGGTCGGGGTCTGGTTGGCAGCCAGTAAAGTCGAATTCAATAGATAGCGTGTATCTCTGACCGCTATTATGTCGTCGTCAGTTTCCCTGATGTTACGCATCATCTTACAAAGTAATAGTGGGCAATTGTAACCTCTGCTTACCCTATCATTTTTATACACTCATTTATTTTGGTTAACAGGATGTTAAGCTAACTTTAGCCTAGCACTATGTACAATAATTTTTTGTTTCTTTAACGAAATTTCATAAGTACTTTGTTTAATTCTAATGATTTTGTAAGGACCTTCCCAATTTCCCAATATTAATTAAATTTATTGGCTCTACCCTTTTTTATTTCAAGGTTATGCAAATTAACATAGTCACCAATTTGAAGAGATGGAACTCTTGAATGCTTATCATAATACTGTTTTCTATTTTATAGTGAAAGTGTATTTCTTGATTTTGCGATCTCATAAGCTTTTGATAATTTACCGGTTAGGTTTTGTAAATGGGACTCTATTGATACATCTTTAGTTAACTCAGTTGTGTGTGGTACTAATTCACCCAATCGGACTAACTTAATCACACTTCCATAAAGGGGATAGTAATGACTGTAACCCGTAACTAAGTGGGGAGTAGTTCTATATGCATGTATAACATAAGGAAAAAATTCTTCCCATATTCATTCACATAATGTCAAATTATATCTTCTAGAAGTGTATGCAGTCTTCCCACACATCCATTACACTGTTCTCTAAAGGGGGTTGTTATGTAATTTCTTAATCGTAATTAGCTTACAAGTTCCTATCATTAGTTTAAGAACAAAATTTCTTCTTGGGTCTGTCAAAAGACTGTTGGGACATTCGTGTTTCAGAACTATTTGTTGTACAAAATTTCTAGCTACTGTTTCAGTGAACTTACTAGTGTGTACGTTTCTAACTTATGATAGTTGTAAGTTGTGTGTTTCTACTGCAGGACTGTTCTAAATTAAGTGTTTCTAAGTTATGATATTTCTAAGTAATGACTTCCTAAGTTACGACAGTCATAATTTATGATTTTATAAGTTGCGATGGCAATAAATTATGATAGTTTTAACTTATGTGGATTTTTTCATGAATTCTATATTTTGACTGTTCTCAGTTGGGATTTTCAAAGTTATGTGGCTTCTCCGAGCACTCTAGAAATAGCTTGTGATAGCTGAATATCGAAATCTAGTGTTGTGAGAATACTAAAGCGCTATAAATTGCATCCCTTTCATGTGTATTTGCATCAAGAACTGCACGGCGATGATTACCATTATCGAGTAACTTTTGTCAATGGTCACTACAAAAAAAAAAACAATGAAATCCTTATTTATTTCGCGAAGTACTGTTGTCCGAAGAGTTTACTTTCACGAACCTCGGTGAGGTTAATCAATACAACATGCATTGTTTGAGTGTAGGAAACTTAAACTGGTTGAGTCAAGTAGAACATTAGCATTGGTGTTTTGTAAATGTGTGATGTGGTATCATAGTTCACAAACTCATTGGTCCCTATTTCATTGAGGGTTCTTTGAACAGTGATAAATACAAACACTTTCTGCGAGACGACCTACTGATATTGCTTGAAAACCTAAGCCTCGAAAAGCGACAGACCATGTGATTTCAACATAACGTTTTTCCAACACATTACACAATAGCAGCACAGGTGATATTATATTGCAATTCCAATGGTCGCTGGATCGGTGGAGGTGGTCAGGTAAATTGACCTGCCAGTTACTTTACGCCACTAGATTCCTTTTTGTGGGATTTCCTGAAAAATAATGTGTTTCTTGAAGTGGCAACAATGTGCAACAATATGATCAAACCCACCTGAAATAATTGTGCAGAAATTGATGCAGATACAATTTTATGCTGTGTATCATCATTTGAAGCACAGAATACTAATTGCATTGAAGTTGGATGCCATCATTTTGAGCATTTAGAATACACATCCCGAATGTGAGAGGCAATGGGATTCACCAAATACATGCACCTCGATGGTGAAAGGCAAGAAAACTCACCGATGCAAGAACCCCGATTGCAAGTGGCAAGGGGAACCTCTGCACACTTCATTATTTATGCCTGCATGATTCAAACCATAGAGGTTAAATTTATTCAACGTGAAAGCCGAATGCATCAGACATAGGGGTTCCTCTTGAAAAAATGTATAAGCATAACTACACTCATCTGTTGCGTCATCTATTAAAGGTACGACAAAATTTTTAAGACTCTGATGTGGTAGTTTTTATCACGGATTCCTTCTGGAATGAACCATGGTTGTTCCAGCAAGCATTAGAGCCACGTGACTTTCTACCCAGATATGCATTCTGTGCATGGTTTCTGCAGAAGACAGCTGATGACCCGGAGTTTCCGAGGTATGTTCTGTTTACTGACGAAGCCTGTTTCACACGTAATGATGTGTACAATTGCCACAACAGCCATGTGTGGGCTGATGAAAATCCACATGCCACGGTCGTGACATTCAATCAAGAGAGGTTTTCGGTGAACATGTGGGCTGGCATAGTCCATGATCACTTTGTAGGACTGTACATGTTACCAGCACGTTTTGATGGCCATGTGTACCAGCGCTTTTTACAATACACACTGTCCGCGTTGCTAGAGGATGTACCGCTAATGATACGTGACCGCATGTCGATACAATACAATGGGGCACCACCATACAATGAATGCTCGTGCTTTACGTGAGTACCTCGACCAAGTATTTCCAGGGAGATGGATAGGCAGGGGAGGCCCTGTTGCTTGGCCTGCTCGCTCCCTTGATCTGTCACTCCTAGACTTCTACCTGTGGGGTCACATGAAGAGCCTTGTCTCCGAGACGCCGGTGGACACGATGTAAGAACTCTTGGCACGCATCATAGCAGCCGCTGAAATGAGCCGAAGGAATGCCAACATGTTCCAGAGTGTGCGACAGTCTTTGTTGCAGCGTTGCAATTCCTGCATTAATGATGGTGGCCGTATCTTCGAGCACCTGTTGTGATATTATTATTGCAAACATCTATCAGTTGGAATTGCTGCTTTGTAAAATTACAGTAGTGTTCGCTAACCATTTGCACACGCATATCATTCAGTTACATCTCTCCTGTGTTTTTGTGTTGCCTACCTCTCAGACTACCACATTTCTATTCACTTTTCTTGAAAATGATTTGCCGGGGTGTTGCGACAAGACAACCTTTTTGTTCATTGGGCCATTTTGATACAACTTACGACATAAAATTTCTAAAGAATCTTATGGAAGCAAAAATTAATATAAAAAGTGAAATATGAAAGCGTAAGGTATTCAAAACAATATCTTCACAGATTGCAGATCTTGTTAGTCTAAAACCGTATCCAGAGAATCGTATTTTATTTTTAAGTAGTTTACAATATGTTGCCAAAATACAATGTTTAATTTCTATTTTCAAGGGCAAAGTTCTCCCTTACGATTTGCGCCAGGCTATAAGTCGCATCATATAACAGTACCTCATTTTCGACAAGGATCACCTCACAAAGTTTGTATATATACACACACACATTTATAGATATATTTCATATACATATATGATTCATGAAATGTTCTAAAAAAAAAAAAAGTTTATGAATAACAATTTTTTATTTCCATGAATAATTTTGAAAGCTATTTATTAATCATCAGCCTTATTAATCATCATCTAAACATTCTAATTATTATACATGTTGGCCAAGTTACAGGACCCATTCATCCAATCCACCGTCTGGGGAATAACATGTCAGCAACTAGCCGAGCTCTGCGTTCAAAGTGAGCAGGACAGCCATCCTGTTGATGGGCAGTTGCTCTGCAGTTCCGACGACATTCTTCTAACATCATCAGCACGTCAAATGCTTCTTAATTTTTAAACGGCATTCAATTCAGACAGCAACACCACAGAAAGACAATTTGTGACACTGAAACAACACACACAAATAAAGGCTGCAATGTACAATAAATTACTGTGTGAATGAACAAACCTTCTACTGTAAGTTAACATACATGCAAAACCTGCAGTACCTTTAAGTGGTAGATGGCTGATCTGCTTGCTGCGTTGTGCTGCCTTACTCCCCACTTTTGCTCGGAAACAGTCCACTAATATCTACTGAACGGGTCCGTGCAGTACGGCACACAGGTCACTTCTAGTATCAAAGTGAGTATCAAACTCCATACCGTAATGGCGCACAGTTTAGTTTTCACAATTTGCATTGGTTGTGCATAAATTATGCATGTCAGAAAAAAACATTTTTTAGTAAATGTTTTTTCTTTTTAAATGATCTATCCAACGATACCTTATACAAACCCCGTTCCCATTTGAAATTTCAACGTTCACCACCCTGTACCCATACTTCTGGTGTGTTTTATGTATTATATATGGGTTTTATGAAGTGTATGTTTGAATAAGTGCTGGGTTCAATCAATTACTTAATTTAAATGTCCACATCCGAATTTTGTTACCATATCAGGGAAGGTGAAAAAATGGTTGTCAAGAAATTTATTTGCCTACCCTAGGGAGGTGGTTCAGTGGTTAAACTTTGGACTTGCATTCGGGAGGACCAGAGTTTGAATCCCGGTCTGGCCATCCTGATTCTGGTTTTCCATTACTTCCGAGATCACTCCTGGCGAATCCTAGGATAATTCCTTACTACAGGCCATGGCCTATTCCCTCTCAGTTCCTGCTTCTCTGATTAGCTTGTTCCGTCTCTATTGACCTCGCTGTCAACAAAACGTTAATCACCGTATACCCACCTACCTACTTTCCATTTGCTCAAAAGGAGGCAGTTTTTTTTTGTCTGGTCAAAGCTGTTTGGCTGTGTCCTTTAGTCAATAATTGACGTGTCAAGGTAGATGGTTTTACGTGGAAATAGGTCATCTCAACTAGGAATGCAAATATCGCAGAAAATACAAAGAAAATCAAGGTGAATGGTTTAGAAGTGTTTTTACCTATTTACAATGAGTGTGTTTAGAAGTTTCGAGATTTCAGTATATTCTATTGCTTATGTCTGAAATTCTAGCAAACCATTATATGTACTACTATCAGAAACTTTTTCTAAAAATTTATACAAAATTATTGGCATATGATTTTTATTTGTGTTTTAATTATTTCCTCAATTTCAGCACAAAAATTTATTAGACAATTTGAGTATACAATTAAATTTTTCATTAAAAGTGCTCTATTTTCAACTTTTAAAATGTAGCCGTACACAGAAGATTGCGCGAAGGGGGTAACGCGGNAACTTACAGTTACATTTTCTTTGTTCTTTTTGTACACAGTTTGAATTATTGTTCTCATTATAATTTCATTAGATTTTAATTTACCTTTGTGCATGTCATTATAGCTAAGTTTTAGGACAATCATATCTCAATTTCAATAATTAATAGTAATACTCCTTAAATAAAAACAGCTAGCTATAATTTTACAAAACATTTTTAAAATACCAAAAATATGTACGAAAAATATTCAGATATACAGATTGTAATATAACTTATGAGACCAACATTAGAGTGTGATTCTCCATAAAAATACACATGATCGAGTACAATTTCCTCTGTGTACCTGGCAGCAGTAAGTCCGTATCGGATCACCATACTGTCCATTCGGCCATCAATAGTTATGGCACCCTATACCATGACAGATCCAGCGCCAAACCGGTCCCGTTCCTGAACTGCTGTCTGTGTAATGTTCTCCCCGGCAATGATACATCCGCACACATCCATCACAGCATTAGGCGAAATCACAATTCATTTGTGAACAGCACATTGCACCATTGTCGGAGTTACCAGTTCTGATGTGTGTGTGTAAATCACAGTCATTCTGTCTTGTCACAAGGCAATAATCGCAGGCCTTCATGAGATTTCATGACCTTAAGCCTGTTTTATTCACTGGTATTTGCACCAGTTGCTGCCCTTAAAACATTTTGGCGATAAAAAATTTGACATTAGTTTTTTGTTGTTTTTATAGGAATTAGTTTTACGCTAACTTATATTAAGGAACTTCAAAAACAAATTTTACTTCTTTTCACCCTTCTAGGGGATGAATTAAAAAAAAAAATATTGAACATTTTTAGTTATTTGTATAGGCTACATTTTGAAGTTAAGTGTAAAACGATATGTGTTTGTGCTAATAAGCTATCGAGAAGTTCTTTAAAACATATTTTAACCACACATTATCCATGCAGAATTTCAAAATAAAATCCTGAAATTAGATTTAGGGTATTTGTACAGGCTATCGTTTGAAACTAAGAACACAATAATATCTCTTCGTGTTAGAGTTATTGAGGAGTCCTCAAAAACTCATTGTACTCCTTTCACCCTCTTAGGGTTCGAATTTATAAAAATTCTTTTGATTGTGTGCTTGCACCTAAAGGAGAAGCCATCTCAACATTTTCATGCGTTTACATCCAGTGGTTTGGACTCTGCGTTGATAAGTCGGTCGGTCGGTCGGTCTGTCTGTCTGTCTGTCTGTCTGTCTGTCTGTCTGTCTGTCTGTCTGTCTGTCTGTCTGTCTGTCTGTCTGTCTNGGTCGGTCGGTCGGTCGGTCGGTCGGTCGGTCGGTCGGTCGGTCGGTCATGGAGACAAATGAAGGCATGAAGAATTGTGTCTATTGTTTGTACAGGTAGCTCTGTATTGCTGTAACTTCAAATCAAGAGCCCTGACACCTTCCTGAGAGAAGGGAAGGAGAGTGGAATGGTGCAGACGCATGTTCGATGGGTATTGAGAAATAGGGTAGGACAAGGGACCTTGCTTGTGAGTCGTGGTATTTAAATGTGTGCTGACAGACACAAGATGTTGTGGGTTTGTTTGTCGTGACTATGTTGGTAGAAATATTGGAGAAGGCAGCCCCGGAAGAAAAGATACCCCCTTTCTCGAGAGAGAAACATTAAAAATAAAAAGAAATTACTGAATTAACTAATGAGAGTACTTTCGTCTACATGGGTGCAAATATTTTTTTAAAGTTTTTAAAAGCATACATGGTAAGTACGANACTAATGAGAGTACTTTCGTCTACATGGGTGCAAATATTTTTTTAAAGTTTTTAAAAGCATACATGGTAAGTACGACTAAATGTCTCGTTGACAGCAATATCATTAGAAATGAAGCAAGGAACATTGCAACAATACTGAGACAATTACAAATGTGCCTTACCTGGTACTGAAACACAGAAAACCAATAAATTAAGCTAGACTGGAATCAACAGCACCACGAGGATAGGATTCGGAGCATAAACTTTGGATGTAATCAGTCTAATGTTTTGAATGATAGGATTCACTAACCCGGAATACTTTCATAGCCATCATTTTGAAAATAAGTGACTGAGCTACTTAAAACTTGTAAGTTTACATAGCCCACCGTTGTACTACTTGTGGGAAGAATTATTGATTGGTCCTCGAGATATGGCATAAAAGTTGGATTTTTTTTAATTCACGAGGATGTATGTACTATACAGCATCTTTGTTTTAACAAAGCTTATAATATACTGAAAAAAAAAAATTAAATATGTCAACATTATAGTAGGAGCAATGAATTTTTCATGTAGAGTTTTACATTTATGGGGTGAATAAGACATTTTATCTTAGAAGTTTAACCCGGTGTTGGTCGCGCGTGAGCATTTCCCTCATATCTCAGTTTGTCATTTCTATTAGTTATAATCCACATTATTTACGATTAAAAAATTTTTTTTTTATTTAAAGCAAATGCATCAATAAATTATTCACCCATTTAATGTATTTTATTCAATATTATTTTGAAATTATCTCCTCCTTTTGTCAAATTATAAAAGGAAATCTTCTGGTTTTTGCCTATCTCCTGTTCCTTCATGAATATTCCCTTCGGAGTGGAAGGTTGACAGCAAAAGCACAGTTTTGTTGACTTTTGGCTTATATGTGACAAGAAGCCCGTCCTTCTTGTAACCAAAAAGGCTACTGTATTGGGGGGTATTTCCCCTCTTATTTTTTCTTAGAGTCCCTACAATTGTTGTCCTCAATTCCAACAATTTATTTGCTAAGGGGATTGACGTAAAGTAGTTATCCATTGTAATAATACGCCCATTATTGGAAATTGGCTCAACTAGTCGTAACACAACGCTATTGGCGCTATTATTCAAGGCATATGGCCCAGAAGGTTGTTGGCCACAATAAATTTCCAAAGTAGCCTTATAAAATACCCGGGCATCGACCAAGGCGTACATTTTTATTCCATATTTGGCTGGTTTATTAGGTATGTACTTGCGAAATTTGCAACGTCTCCTAAAACTGATGATCCTCATGTTCACTAGGTCTATCAGATTCGTTCTCAAGGTCATGATGTGGAATTACTTCATTTTCTTCAATTGGAGCATTGAAAATTTGACCTCCAGTACTGCTTTGTCCAACCTCAAGTAGCCATGAATAACAATCTAAAACCGAAAAATCCCACTTTATTCAAAAATATGACCTAAACTTTATCTACGAACCCTAAAAGAAAAATAATGTACTTACAGTCATTCCTTTCTTCAGGTAAATTCTTCAAAAGTTGTAAAATTTTCACTGCACGACTAATTTTTCAGCAAAAAAAAAAAAATAACCTCACAATTACAGCGAAGGGTGAAAGAATACTGACAAATCTGGTAGACAACTAGGCGAAGGGAGGCAGGCCCTTACATGCCTTGTCCTGTCGGACGGCTGGCGGGCGCCAGTGACGCGAGTGGTCGTGCCGTGAGCATTTCCCTCACTCCCGCTTTTGTGTACAAAATCATTTTTATGTTGGTGACATAGGAATGTTTTTTTCAAATAATAATTTATTAAATTGTATTTATACATAAAGAACAAATAGAAAAAATATCAGAGGGAAATAAAAAAAATTACGTCCAATACACTCTTTTTGCAGGAAGTGTGAGGGAAATGCTCACGGCGCAACCAACGCCGGGTTAATGCCATTGGTGAGTTCATGTTATCATGATGGTGTGATTAGACTGTGTCCATTGCCAACCATAAGAATAAATAAAAATCTCACAGACACACACGCACACAGAGAGAGGTATGTATGGATATGTGTGTGTGCACGTGCGTGTTTGCGCATGTGTGCGTGTGTGTGTGTATTAGAGGTGGGTAGGTCCATGATTTTAAAGGAGTCAGGTCCGGATGTATATTCAGTTTTGTGGACTTACATCCAGGTTCCGTGTCCGCCGGACCTGTATGGGTCTGACTCCTCAGCCGAGCGGACGGCGCGTATGGTGGACGTAAATGAATCCGACTGAGGCGGACTGCAATTGTTTTGTTTGACGTAGGAGTTATATCGTGACCAGCCAGTAATTTACGGTTAGATAGTACTGTTTGTTTTTTATTAAATTAATTAATGTTAATTAAGGAAAAAAATACTTTATTTTTATTATAAAATCACAGTGGGTTTGGTTAGTAGAAGAATCAGTCTTGATAGTACTAAAAATAATCTCAACCTCTGTAGGATTACTTAGGGGAAAAAGGAACTAACTTCTTTGGTGTCTTAACCAATAGTTCTTATGGTAATAATCAAACTATAAAAGAATAAACATTTAAATAATTATTAGGTATCCAAGTACCAATCAACTTAACAGTCACTTCTTGTGAATGTAAAAAAAAACAATACAGTAAAACAATTATCAGTAAAAAAAATATGATAATGATAAATGCTATAAAACACAACAAATATTTGAAACAGTCTATTTCTATTTAGCACATAAAACACACTTTAAAACCAAACCATAAAATACACCAGAACCAGACAAACAAAACAGTAATACCGCGTTTTAATTACCCATATGCAATAATACACATTCAATAGTTATTGTAATTATTTATGATTTAGTGATTAAGAAAAATGTTTTCACTAATAAACTTACCTTTAGACGGAACTATAACACAATCGCACAATAAATAACAATGTAAAACCCATCAAAACATAAATTCCAAACGACTGTCAGAACTGTAATAATAAAAGTTTGATAGAAAACAAAAAAAAAAAAAAACTGCTGGAAGTGCGAACCGCTCCGATCCACCTGCTCCGGTCCGTTTTGTTTCCAGCACCGGCAGCGCGCGTGTTGTCCACTCACTCGCTTCCCATATTCATTTTTTTCCACTCCGCCGGCACAGACCGCGCGCGACCGTGGATACGTATCCGGCTTGCACTCGGATTTACATCCATCAGTANTTCCCATATTCATTTTTTTCCTCTCCGCCGGCACAGACCGCGCGCGACCGTGGATACGTATCCGGCTTGCACTCGGATTTACATCCATCAGTACCGTTATAGATACGGGTCCGCGGACACGTATCCATCCGGACCTACCCATCTCTAGTGTGTATGTGTGAAAACGTTTTTACACCACAACATTCAGATAATTTGGAAAAGTAGTTTCCTTGTCAATAGAAAACAAATATGAAGGGTACAGGGGAAAAAAATGACAGTCCATTTTTATAGAAAAGGAGGTTATGGGGTCATCCGATAGACAATTGTCGGTACTGTTGGCATGCCAAAGTGTACCTGTTACAGAATATGAGAGTCCAAAATAAAAGGTTTGGAAGGAATACTTCGAGTGGAGGTTTTTATAGTTTTGATTGCGTTTTACTCAAAACTAGCACAGATGAACATTCATCTTTTTATCCCTATACCCTTCATATGTATATAATTAAAATGACGGAATAACAATTTATTATTACAAAACAGGACAGACAACAAAAACAAACCAAAAGAAAAGACAATGTAAAATGATGATGAAAATGAAAACACCAATACAAGTGAACAGAACAGTGCCAAAAAACAATATATGTGGACACAGTTGAACAATAAAAACTATAAACACACACAAAAAAGAAGGAAAAACCACAATGAAATACAAGCCAGGAAAAAGTATTTCTTGTCAGATTATAAAATCAAATAATTCAACACTACGAACAACACAGGAACCACAAAAATAACTAAGAAAATAATATTAATATATAAACCAACAGAGAGGACACAGAAAGATAAAAAAATAACACAAAAATAATTAAAAGTATTTTTAATTATTTTAATAATTTTTGTATCATATTTTTGTTGTTCTGTGTCCTCTGTTATTTTCTCTGATTATTTTTGTGGTCCCTGGGTTGTTTGTAGTGCAGTCATAAAGTGATGAGAACTTCAATAAATTATGAACAGGATGCCAGCGGAGTAAAATAAAAATTGCAAACTCATTAATCTTCATTTATTGCAGCATAACGTTTAGTCTAACAGCTGTTAGACTGCTCGCCTCTCACCAAGGTGAACCGTGTTCAATCCCCAGCCGAGTCACTTTCAGATTTTTGCACGTGGGAATCGTGCCGGACGATACTGCTGGTCGGTGTGTTTTCTCTGGGATTTCCCGCTTTCCCCACCCTTGCATTTCAGCACTGCCTCATTCTCACCTCATTTCACTCTGATCGGTCTCAAGACCTCATTGTTAAGAGCAGTCCAAATCTTTCAACTCTAGTTATGACCACTGACAAGTACACATACAAAAAACACAAAATGAAAATGTTCTTATCACTAGGGTAAGCTCCCCTTGAGGTGTCCGGAGTGGGTTTAGTCCACTTTGCTGTCTGCTGGAGTGTATGGAGGTACTCCAGACTACATCTTTTCCAAATTCTTTAATGAAGCCTATTGGGTAAATAAAAAGGCGATTCCAGTAGATTGTGGTCTGGTGCTGCAACAAGGAGTTCTCCAACAAGGAAATGTCCTGAGGTTTACTCATCAAACTGGACTGGACTTGCTAACAAAGGGTACCGAGGTAATGAGTTGAGTGCTGCAGATATGAGCCAGAAGTGTTGTTAAGTTAACTCTTTGTAGGTCAATAGTTGGTTTCCTACAACGCTGTCTACTATCTGCTTCCTGTTATCACCCTGGAACAATCCTTTGTGTACCTCTTTCAATTGCTCGTCCCCACCATGTTGGTGCCATTGTCCGAGTAGACTTCTGATGGCAAGCCTATGATTGAAACAAAATTTTTCAGAGCTGCAAGAAATGTTGCTGCTGACAGATCTGTCACCATTTCAATGTGGACTGCCTTGGTTGATAAGCAGACAAACACATGTACATACACCTTTGGTGCAGTCCTCTTGCATCTTACTGCAGGCATAGTGCAGAACGGGCCTTCAAAGTCAGTCCCAACTGAATGGAAGGTTCTCACCTAACTCAACCTGACTTTTGGCAGCACAGACATCACAGGCTTGATTGACCGAGTTTTGGCTTTAAAGCATTCAACACAGTTAGGCAGCATCCTGCGGATGAGTGATTGCACTGAGATGATCCAATAGTATTGATAAGTAAGATACAAGGTGTGTTTGTGGTCCAGCGTGTAGGTGGCAAACATGATAATGAAGCACAATTAGCTCTGAGAGTTTACTTTGATGTAGTATCAGGATGGGATGCTTGTCGTTTCAGGTATCACTTTGTTTTGCAACCTGTCGCCCACCCTGACTGTTCTTTGCAAATCAATAAAATGTGCAAGTGCCTGGATGGTCTTGCTGCATGTCTCACCCCTTTCGATAACAGTGAAGTCCTCCTTGAAGTAGGACAACTGAACTATTTTAACGCTCGTGACCAAGGCATTTCTTCAATCTTCCACTGTCAAACCTGGCTCACATGATGTTGTCTGTCTCTGAAAAGCTGCCTTTGCTTGCAGAACTCATGCTGTAACACACTGCAATTTTTATAGAGACCAGGAATTCTGAAGGAGGTCCAGCTGTTTTCTGAGTTGTGGGTTTCCTGCTGCACAATCAACACTGCAGCTGATGAGTGCTTCAGCTCTGGAACGTCACCTGGGTCTTGATGGCCATTGTTTCCCTTGTGGCAGCAGACTGGCCCAGCAACTGGTCAGGCAGACATCCACGTGAAGTTGCATCAGCTGGGTTACACTCTGTGGGATCATGACTCAATGCACTTGGAGGCACTAAAGATGGAATTTCTGCTACTATGTTTTCCGCAAAGGTGTTCAGCCTTTGCGACAACATTCTTAACCATGTTAACACAATTGTCGAATCTGTTCAAGATTGCAACACTGGATCCTTGATCTTAGGGTGGAATAGTTCTTAGACATGTTGCCACAGCTTGCTTAACAAATATGCTGCACAGAGCTCAAGTTTTGGAGTTGACATACTTTTTAAAGGAGCTACGTTTGATTTTGCAATCAACATGTGAACAGTGATTTCTCCATTCATTCTCATACCAAGCATACATAACTGCCGCATAGACCTTTTCACTTGCATCACAAAACCCATGAAATTGAACCAGGCATTCTCGCACTGGAATGAGTCTTGTTACTCTTAATCTAAAGGTCTCCAAATCACTAAACATATCTCCTTCCACCTGCTCATCCCAACCAAGGCCTCTGGTCCACAGCGCCTGAAGCATTATTTTAATTGTAGTTACCACAGCAGCTAGCTAGCTTCACTGATCGTACAACTGTGCATTCAGGGACTGGATACCACCATATATTGTAGTTGGTACAGCTGACACTTTTATCCTGTAGCAGAACTGATCCTTTAACGAGTCCCAATGTATTCCAACACCTTCACTGAGTTTTTGCTATCAAAATTTGTAGCAGCTTCACTTGGGTCAGTGCTGTTTACCACACTGCTACGATTGGAACACCACTTGTGTAGCTGGAAAATTCCTGCTCTCAGCAGTATCACTAACTCAGCCTTCAGTTCAAGTGCCTCAGAAACAGTCTATGTCCCAGTCACAATGTCATCCACAAACACATCATGCAATAGGTTGCGAGCAGCCAAGGGATACTTGGCACCTTCATCATTTGCTAGCAGCTGCATTGTTCGGAGCGCCTGAAATGGTGAAGATGCCAGGCCATGTGTTACTGTATTGAGTTCAAAAATACTCACTGGGTTACTAACAGTGTTTCGCCAAAGGATGCACTGGAACTTCCTATCCGTGGGGTTGATTGCAATGTGACGGTACATTTGACACACACAAGCTGTTCCAGCAGATGGTGATGTCCTGAAGTTCAGCACAATGGCACCCACAGCCTTTTGCAACTCGAGCATCTAGATGTGCTGCCACTGGCTGATCCACAGTTTGCCACATCCAGTTCAATAGACATATTGCTGTCTGCAGAGATAGTTGGCAGAAATGATGACAATACCAAAGATCACCAGACAGCCACATGCCTTCCATACTCGTCTCGCTTCATCCTCATCGGCTTTCGGGACCCTAGTGTTAAGAACCACCCAGACTTCTCCACTTCACTCTTTAGTGAGAGTTCTGCTGGTGATGTGAAGTTCTGGTGAGAGATTTTAGTAACAACTTACTGCTACCAAACAAAATAGCCTGTGATCTATACAGGTCAATAAGTCCATTTTCATGTATACCAATTTCAGAGATTTTTCAAAGTTAATGCTAAACTCAACTAAATTTTTGCTGAATATAGTTGCAGATCATAGGTTTATAAATGGTAAATGGTAATACAGTAACTGAGGTATGTCGTTAATGCACAAAGAGAAAAGAACAGCACCACGCACAGAACCTTTTGGCACTCCGGCTCTTACATTATACCATCCAGAATGCACATTGCCAGTGGTAATGCTTTACATTTGTGGGATGGGTGTGTCTTAAACCAAGTGCTAACAGCATTTCTGAGAAATTAAAACTTTGTTCAAGTTTTTATAGCAGTACATCATGGTCCACACTATCAAAGGTTAAAAGTGCAAGAAGTATAATGTTTTTTCTATGTATGGTAGGTCTTATGTCATGAGTTACATTTTCAAATGTGGTAGTAGTGCTGTAGTTGGCATGAAAACCTTACTGATATTCAAGGGGTTTATTAGCATCAATATGTGATATCTCATTTGTTTCAGAACTATGTATTCAGGTAATTTGGAGAGCTTAGGCAATATATAATTGGACCTTAGTCAACTTTTGTGCAAGAATTATGAATAGCCTTTTCTTGTGTGTATTATCAGGCATGAGGAAATATTGTACATTTTCATGAAAAGTTAACTATATTAAACAGAGGAAGTTCGTTACACTGAGTTACAGAAATGTTAATGCCATCATTAATCATTGCCAACTGCAGAATTTTTTTTGGTGAACAGCTTTGTTGACGTGTTTTAATCATGGAAGTTGAATGTGTTACTTGCAACTGTATAATACATGTATAATGTTACAAATTTAGCAGCTTTGATATTAGCAGTTATTAGGAACATATTGTTAAGGATAAGTGAGTTTTAATTATTCAGGTTGATATCACGTATATCTGGCTTGTGTGTATTTCCTAGCCCTATCCTCCAGTAGATCTTTCCACAACAGGGAAGGCAGAGTTTCATCCTCTCTGTAACTTCCCAGTCATTTCTAAATGGCAGGTAGCCCTGCAGCTTGAGAGGCAGGAAGCCATGTTTCAGACACCATTATGGCATGCAGTCTGGGACCTTAAAAATAGATTAAAATTCTGGGAGATGAACATGTAAAGACTGGGTACTGACATGGGCCAGCTGAAGGTAGGGGGGGGGGATATGCTTGGGGTAGAATGAGTTTTGGATGTGGAAGGGTAGGAAAATAATTTTTGCTCAGAAAGGGAAAGCAATGACGAGTTCTTAGAAGGACTGAGAAGTTGGACTCGGTGTTAGTAACTGTTATTCAGTAGGTAGCAAAATGTATTCTGCTTAATATGTTTTACTCACTAAATAGAAACATACATATTAAATTACACATGATCCACTCTGTTCGAAAATGATGGATACAACACTCTTTTTGTATTGAGACATGCATACTCGTTACAGCTGAAAATTATATCACAATGTTGAGACCAACAGTTGTCTTTTGCAAGTTGTAAAATGTGCAGTCTTTCTGCTGTCAAATACTTAGTGATCACCACAAGACAGTTAAAAAATGTGTGATGAGTCTACTGGTTGCAATGGGCACTTGTGTCCCTTCGATGAACATCTCTTCATTTGGTAGTTTGGCTTCAAGCAGTTGTAGCACAGATGGTTCACTTTAACTATCACTCTTCGCTGAAATGGATTCTTAATCTGGAAAATGTAACATGTGTATATACAATGATCTGCCTGAAAGACCACACACGAGTGTTGTTGTTGTTTAGTGTTGACCACAAGTGTTGTTTTCATGTAGTTTTTTCAATTTCTTTTAACATCACACACTCTGAATGACTGTGATTTAGTTCCAACATTTGACAGCTGGGCAGCAGTGTGTGCCTTGCACTGTATCTCCAAGAAGTCACATAATGATCAAAGTTAGGCAACTTTGTCTTTGCATGTGCAAGTTCAAACCTTTCTCTCATTTCAGGATCAAGAGTGTTCAGAGCTAAGTTCAGCAATACAAAACTCCACTCACTGACTGGGAATTTCATAATTTTTAGCACTTCCAAATTCTCCTTCATGGTGTCTAACAGTAATCTCAGCCTTTCTGGTGAATTTGAAGTGGAAATTGCACAATTTTATCCAAATGGGCTGTTGCAATGATTCTCACATTCTAATACCTGTTGATTAGTGTGGTTTATGCTAAAGCGTAATTCTCTTCAGTCACAGGCAGACCTTTCACTAAGCCCAAGGGTTCTCCTGACAATGAAGACACCACATACTGAAACCTTTTGACTCAGCTGAACAAAGTATTAGAATGTAATTATAACTTAGTTGAATAAATCATGAAAACTTTTCCACTAGGTAGCTTGCCCATCAAAATTTGGGAGAATGAGTATAGGTAACTTAACACGACTCTGCGACATATTTCATGATAGCGTAACAGGCGTCCTCAAAGTCCACTAATAGCTTGTCATGTTAATCACTCTTGAAGTTCTTGTTTTCTAGATTCTGCACAATTAACACCACATGGTTTGCTTCAAACTCCGACCTTAACCTTTCAAGGTCCCTACAATGCACCTTGAACAATTATATTTGGGATTTATTATATTCAAGTCGGCAAGCTAGTGTTTTAATGCGGTCCCAAGCCAACTTTAACCTAACCTCCAAATGTCCTATAGACATTTTAAAAATAATTGAAAGATACTATCACGAGAAGACGGATCAAAACTACTTGCACACCGGTGTTCCTCTATCAAAACAGTTGCAACCAAAGTCACGCTATATCTTATCCTAGCGAACCAGCCCGGCTTTGCCTGGTAACAATGAAGTTTTTACAGCGATACTTTGAAAGACAAAAATGGTTACTGTGGGTCACCCTTAAAAGATAAACATATGCTATTGTGGTTTTTTCTGTAGACCTTTTTTGAGAGCTACAATTCTGTAGTACATTAATTTAATGTATCTCTTGTGGTTTAGTCACCGCAAGCCATGTAAGCGCCCTAAGAGCGGTTTTTTACGACTTGATTACAATTGGTTAGACATTTTTCTACTATCCTTACATTAAATATAAATGTTTTATACACCAAAACCTTCCTCAAGAAATTCTCTAAATGATGTTGAAAACCGCATCAAAATCCCTCAAGTAGTTTAGAAGTACTAAGCAAATACACAGACATACGCGGATAACCGACTTTGTTTTATATCATTTAGAGATTTGTTCACTTATGACCATTAATGACGTATATTCACATTATTGTATTGGTTTTCATCTGCACACACTGTTCCACAAACGCTTTAGAGTGGTAGGCTCAGCGGCATAATTATTTTTATTGCATTGCATATTTACATCATATACAAAATGTACTGTGACCCACGGTAACATTCTTTTCATGACACTGGGGAACTATGTATTACTACTAGGCATGGCCTAAAATCACATCACTGCCAGGTTACGTCCAACCATAAAGGATACAGCCTGGTTAGACCAAATGTTTATCAATTCGCACCTTGTAGCCAAGTCCAAAGGACCAGTAACACAACTCTCGTTATTTGAGTGGATGGCATTGCTAACATGATTCACGGGACCACCGTAATTACAGTAATGTTCAAAACTTAATTTGCAGACACTCACATGTGGGCACACCGATTACTGTTTAGTGTTCATAATTCACTGTCTTATGTTCCCTCAACAACACAAAACCCCAGTGCCAACTTATAAAGTCAAACATCCCTACACTACATAGTCAAATATCCCTAACAAATTGCATTTGGTTTAATTTGTAAGTAAATGTTCTCTTATGAAGAAGTTAGATAAAAGGGGATAGGACGAGGAAAAAATCCAATTTGGAATGTCACTGTGTGTCTGTAAATGGAAAACACAATGAAAATGTATAAATTCTTAAAAAAATTATAGAAAGTTATGTATTTGTACTATTTTTCCTTATTGGCAGCTCTGGGGAGGCAGTAGTGGTATTTGATGGAGCACCTGTAGTGGCTGTAAATTTGGTTAGGGCCCAGCGGCCATTCATACTGGAACAACCACAGTTGGAGCTGTCTGGTAGGGATTACTGGGTCCCCAACAAAGTCGGGTGGCTTGGTGACGTGGTTGGCACTCCAGTAGCGTGTCTTGGTGGGCTTCATTGTGGGCGAGGAGCTTGGATGTAGCATAGCTGGCATAAGAACGCTACGGAATTCCTGCCAAGGGACTGGGTCTGTAGGAATTGAGTGGTACAGAGATGGAAATAGTGGGACCTGGATCTGGGGTTTTTGTCTTGTGAGTTCTGTTCTTGTTGCTCTGGCTTGCTTATGTAAACAAGAGTGCACATGTGCTGACCCATGGAAAAGCTCTGTTACTTGGGATATCGTAGGTATCTGGTATGGCCACTGCCTTCCTCTCCCAACTCTTGTTGTGAGACATTAGATTGGTAGAAAGTAGTAGGTTCTAGATGTGGCGAGGCTAGTCTATAGTAGGCCTGTGACAGTATCTCTGGGTTGTTAGTATTGTCTACCAGCTGTTATTTCCCCATTCCATTTCCATGAGTATGCTTAAAAGTGGGTTTTTAATTTGTTTAAACAACACTGAAAAGAACTAAGGTAGTTGTGTGATAAAAAATAAACCTTACAGAAATAAGTGTATGTCTCTAGTCACTTACTTTACTAGCTGGATGTGGATCTTGCAGGTAAATAGCACATTAATATTTAAGTGCCAGAACTGTTATTGGGTGATGGACCACCGGGAATTAACAGACAGAGAATGCAAGCAGTTGCATCTGTGAGGCTGGAAAACTCTGATTAGAAGACTTTAGGGCCGAGAACCGAGTCAGAATATAAGGTATAGCTGTATGTATTGGCAGGTTCCCGGAATAAGTAAGGCAGTGAAAAAAGTGGAAATAGCAAGGGACATGACCACACCCTTCCCTGCGTGGACAAGCATGAGGGGAGGTGGCAGGGATTGTATTGTGTCCAGATGGTTGATCGACGGACATGCAGGTCATGGTGTTGTTTTGCATAATGGCTGCAGCAGAGCGTAAAGGTACCAAGCTATTTATCGTTCTATTAATTTATTTGGAAGGGAAGGGGGTACATAACGTAGATGGACGAGGAGTCCGATGCTACGCACGTGGGTAATGAGATGTGGCGCACATGGACAGTGATATATGTGAACCAATTTTACAATCCTTTTTCATAATTGTTGGCAATAACAAATAGGGTGTTTGAATATATATCAATTTTAAGTCTTGCTGTGTCATGTGAAAACAAATGTGTTCACATTAATTTAAATTATGATTTGCAGTTGACTTTGTGCTTGACTCAGTGCATGAGAACCAAACTGGATCCACTATGGTCTTAAAAATCCCTTCACTTGTAGCTTTTCTATGCATAAATGTGAGATATATAGCCCAAAACTTTGTAATTTACTTCAGATTCTACTTTGGAGCAGTCAGACGTCTATGGTATGATTGGAACTGATCTCCTCATATATCATGCAATCATCTCCACAAGTGTAAAATTGTGAATGTCTTAAAATACCGTAGTTTGCCATGCCTGCAGATGGAGCTGATGGAGAACTACGAGTGCCACTCGTGTGTCCAGCAGCAGGGAGTGCCCATTACGGGGGCCAACCTCAACCTGCACGCTGGAGGCTTCCACCTCTATCCACATATCCACGGCACAGGGGGAGGTATGTAGCCATGGTGTGGCAGGGTATTGTCCACTAGGTATGCTGTGATGCGAGGTAACAGTGCACTGCCTGTTTTGCAGGTGGAGATGCAGGCAGCCTCTATCCCCACCTCTACAACATTCACCCCTCGCTGTTGACGCAGCTTGGCCCCAAGCACTCCCGCCTTGGTGTGCATCTTCAGGACCAGCTGCAGGTCAGTACTTGCCATACACTCATGTTTAATAGAGCTGGAAACCCAGTACTAACCATCTCTCACATAAGTCTGGCATGTGTATCGAGTAGAATTTTTCATGGACTTACACAGTGTTATGTAAAAGTCATCAGTAGCATGCTTATTAAATTAAAATAAACTCATTAGCAGCATCAGCCAGTGGCAGTGCAAGACAACCTTGAGGGGAGGCCCTTAGCCAATTCCACCATAGTGGAGAGTAGGTAGTACGCCCACCCTTCACTCTTACAGCAGACATGTAGTGTACAGCTTTAAAGAGATTAATGAGAAAAAGCATGCACGAGTCATAAGTTGCCATACCCTCTCAACAGCACAATAAGAGAAGATTTTGGTATTGGGAGATGGGAAAGACACTCAGGCTTCTTCTCTTCCACCACGAAGACTCACAAACTGCTCTGAGAAGACATCCTCCAAAGTGGAGTATGGGAAAGAGCATGGCATAACACCTGTGGGCTTGAAACAGACACATCCCTCTTTTCCCCTTCCACATTTTTTTTGATTGATTGAATATTTATGCTGAGCAGCCTGACTCCCATTTTCTTCTGGATAAATAATCAAAGACCACTTATGTTTAGAGATGTGGTGGAGCCAGCAAAGAGAGTGGACTGTATGAGAGCCATCAATCACAAGACATCAGCAGTTGCAGCTGTTGTCCTCACACCGCTGCCACCAGCGTGGAATGACAAATGAAACAAAGGAAAGCAAACTCAGGACCTTTGTCAGATTTCAAACCAGAACTCTTTATTTTCTCTTGTGGCTTATTTTGCTCAGACGTGTCAGTTACTGGCAAATCACTGGTTAGTTATTTATCTAGTGATGCTTGACCAAAGTGCAGTAGTTTTCTTCTGCTTACTATATTTAGCTCCACAATTAGATGCCAAAAATATATAATGGTGGTTTTTGTTTGGGTTCAATATTGGGTCCCAGATTCAACATCATTGGAAATGAAACTGATTCTTAACAGTTAAAGAGCTGTATTTGGCACATCTTTATTCGGTGATTATGTTTGCCTGTGATAAACCTGGACCAGCCACCGGGGATGAGACGTCGTGAAGGCCAGCCAAAGGTTTAAAGCTGTAAGACAATTCCTGCATTATTTAGTGTTAATCCCATTTAAGCTTCCCACATGGTTGTGAAACATATGCAAAGAGGCTAATTTTATTACAGTAGAACCCAGCTAAGAAGTGAGCAGCATGCCCTCCTGTAAGGGCCGGGGACACACGGGCATCACAGAGCTGCATGCAACACACGTCAAGCTCAGCACTCTGCAAGGAGCAGCACAAAGTTGCTTTGGCTTGATAAGGCGTGGGCACATGACATTGCTACCTAACATGCATCAGACACAATGCACGTTGAAGGTTAATTAAATGTGCTGCCTAGGAGAAAATATTTTTTATAGAGCAGGGACAACAAACGTCTGAGTTGAAGGTCAAAACACCGGTGAAAGTAGGTCGTGCAGACAATGACAACAGTGGCAAACAAAAGACTATCTCACTCAAAATAGACACACTGTTACTTAAAATTTCAACTTCAACTTCAACTTTCAAACATTAAGATGTCATGCACATGCAATTGGCAATTGAACAGTAAGACATTAAACAAATATAATAAAATTATACTCACAACATTCATTAAAATTATGCTAGTTAAACTTGGCAAAAAGTATTCATAATTAATGAATTACATAAAAATTACTTTTAATAAGAATCTTTGCAAACATAATAAATAAAAACACAACCACAAGTAACGGGAAAAGTAATAACAAAAATGTTACTAAATTCGTAACAAAGTGAATTTTAATTGAAATTTGGTCAAAAGCAGGCCAAAAAAAAAAATAACGCTCAATGCTACCAGTTTTGTGGCATAGGTGAAACTTTGTGGAAAATAACCATGCGGACGCTACCAGTTTTGTGCCCATGTACGACGAAAAGACAACAATAAATATTGATTACCATATCAACAAAATACAAGAGTCCTTGACACACAGAAATCACACAAAAACCACAAATTACACAAACGAACGAGTGGCTCAAAAAAGTGAACAAAGACCCGGCAACCAGCGACAACATAAAAATATAAACAGGAAGCGCTAATAAATAATAATTCTTGGAGTACATGTGCACAAAAAAAAGAGAAAAGTTTAACACAAAGCATTGTGGTGTAAACAAAATAGGCCCAGAGGAAAATTTAATAACATCAAATAATAACGCCAGACATGTGGTTGTGCATTACTAAAAATTTTGGTTATGTTAATTTTTTTTATCAAGTAATAATAAAAAAAATATAAAAACTGAATGATGGTTCTGCTATGAAAAAATAGACAAATCCAGTAAAACTGGAATGCATCAATAACTACTTGCAAGTCTTTTTTAAACAAAAATTATAGTGAAACTTTTTAGAAATGTTACATTATTAAATGCACTTCAAATGCAAATCATATTACTTTATATAGAAAGATATTCTTTTAGATGTCCACAAAACTAGATATACAACAAATTAAGTGCAGAAACATTAATTTATGGTTACTTTGAATTATTGTCAACTGAAACAAAGCTTATGGCCTTTGGAATGCATCTCTAACATCTAAAGCTGCTAATTCATACTAAATTTAAAAAAAATGATTAACAACAAATTTAAAAGACATTATGAAAACCGCCAAAAATCATTGAGTCACATGCGCGTAAAGATAGTTTATAAAAAAAAATTTATCCACTTAGCTTGAGTTCAGCGAACACTTGCACAAAAACAGAAAATCCTTCGGAGACAAGGACCAGCTCTGAGAGCAGACGAAAAGCCCAACAGCTATGGCATTCAGTCGCGACTAGTGACTAGTAGTTGTGAGGTTAAGGCAGGACTTCAGCGCAAACACAAAACTTAAGAGAATTCTCATTAACCAGGATTTCTTGAATTACTTGAACCCCCTCTACAACAGAGAGCGCAGAATAACCAGTTAAATATTAAGCNCATTAACCAGGATTTCTTGAATTACTTGAACCCCCTCTACAACAGAGAGCGCAGAATAACCAGTTAAATATTAAGCGCAATTTTAAAAAAGGGGAGGAAATAGTTATTTGAAAACTTTACTCACTAACGAGGGTAAAAAACAAACTGAGAAANGCAATTTTAAAAAAGGGGAGGAAATAGTTATTTGAAAACTTTACTCACTAACGAGGGTAAAAAACAAACTGAGAAAGTCATGTACACCAAAATTCCTAAATAAATCCAAATGCACAACCTAACTGAGGCATTATTATTAGCACTAAAGGACTACTTTATGGTAAGACTACCAGTTCACATAGGAACTAAGTCCCAAAGAACAGACAGACGGGAACACAGCGGCCACGTGTCATCTTACTCCCCTGCCGAATCAGAAGTGCCAGAAACAAACTGTGAAGCACGTAATAATGTCAAAAGAGCAACGAAAAGATAACAATGTAGCCGATAGATGTCGCAGGCTGTCCAGAACAGACTAAATAGCTAAGTGTACACAGGTGAGGGAACGTAACACGTGAACAAAGGAGCATTTTTTAAAAGTGAAATCACACGTCAAATGGCAGGGATGCGCAGAGAAAATCGGCAATAACTGCAGTTGCAGGGAAGTGGGTGGAAGGGGTAGTTTTAGACAGCAACTGAAAGAATTTGCAATGCAGCATTGCATATCCTGTCGGTAGAGAAACAATCTCTCTTGAAACACAGGTCTGCAGGCGAGACAGGATAAAATACGTAGCGTTTAAAGTACAGGTTAAAAATGAATTGAAATCAAAGTAACGAGAAAATGATAACATATTGCAAAAAATAATTATTAAAGAAACTGAAATATGTAAATAACACATTACATAAGCTTTGGTAAATAACTAAATAAAATATTTATTATGAAAAGTTATAACATAACACTGGACAAATAGACATTATTAACTAAATTGTAGAGGCCCATAAAAAATCATTAAATATAGCATTAATTAAATACCAAAGATAATAAGACCATTAAATATTATTTGCAATCTTTTTTTACTAAATTAGTTACTGAAATGAGGTTTCAAAGATATTTAAAAATAGTTCACTGGTAGTGAAGCAACAGTAAAGTGTTGTAAAATGTCACAACCCGGAAATCAGATAATGACATGTCTGGAGTAGGGATTTAACAATTCCACTTTACCTTGATTTTCGATCTCGATGCCAATACCACTCTCGATTCTCAATTCCAAAAATCACGATTATTTTAGTTACAGAATTAAATACTGTATAGGTGGGTGTGAAATTTAATTATTTAAACTAGGTCTACTTTAGTAGTAAGCCTATTACTAACATAAATGATATAACGGGAACAGTGGGAGCATATTCACATGAAATTCCAAAAAATTCAAAAACGGCATATGAGATAATATAAACAAAAACATGCACATGCACATGGCTACTTATATATTTTGTCCACGTAGTTTATTCAAAAATAATTCCAAACCCCACTTGCCATGCATGATAAATGTTCACCAACACATGAAATTATTAAAAAGTTTGCAAGAATGGCACAGTGAGAACACATTATGTTTTACAACAAAAGGAATCTTTTCATCACACGCAGCTGATAGAGACAATAACTGTAGATTGATAATACTATAACAGGCTGGTGTTTACCATAAACAAAACATAGCTGGGCGGGATTGGAGAATTTGAGCCTGGAAAATTTTTGGCGGGGCTGAAAATAAATTTTCCCACGAGAAAAGGACGAGATTGGGAGTGCATCATTAGTAAATAAAGAAAATATCCATTATTGCCTCTACGTATAAAGGCATTGTGTTTGGCATTTTGTTTGTAAGACGGTTAACTTACACTGCTCATTTTTTAAAACGATTGCATGGAAATGTTTTTCTTGTTATAATCAAACTTGTTTTATTTTAGAAATTACATGGCTTATACGCTTGAGTACTATCAGCGCTGCCACAGAATTAAATAAACGGTGCTAGTAGTCTAGTAAACAACCATGGCAGAGCCAGACGGTCGTTCCAAAGCCATAAGATGTTGAGGAACTTACGATAACGCTATTATTTTAAATTTCTCGGAAATATTACAACTGTACAAATATAATTTCTTCTCGTTCATTACCAAGTCATAACGCAAACAGTGAAGTATGCGCACGTAATGTACGATGTTGTGAACGAAGATACGTTATATCAAAGCCACATAAGTAAAGACACCTGTTTTTCGCGGCACGCGAAATCGTGAAATAAACACAAAATACATAGTTTCTCGCGAAATATAACATACCTCGCAAAAAACAACAAAACAGACAAGAAATTTGCGAAAAATATAGTATTTTGGCGTGTATAGATCACATGTTTAATATTTTAACCTAGTTTCTAAGGAAGTAAAAAAAAAATTAATAGCTTTTCACTTGTGCAATAATTTGTTCACTCACATTCATAAACAAAATAACCATCCCGGACGCGTAAAATGTAAACATGTCGGAGTTCGGCCATAGATGCCGTACATGAGAACATTTCGCTGCTGTACGAAACAAATATACGTAGTTCGCACGCCCGCCACGGCGTCACAAGTGCGCATTGATAGACGCCATGTTTGTACAGAATGGTGACTTAACAATATTTACAGGAATACAAAAATTCAGTGCGGCCTATACGTGAAATAATAATTATCCCTAATTTTTCATCAAATATTTCTGGTGGGCTTATACACGCTCGCAGCTTTACACGTCAAAATAGGTACATTTCCGTTGTGAATCCACATGTTCAAGACGCTAGTTCGATAAATCGATTCAATATGTAGTCGGGATCGAAAAGTCGACAATCAATGTTTCGAAAACATCACCGCTGAAGCGATATCGTTATGTTTCGGAAATAAACTGATCTTGGTGACGAACTAATTTTGTTTGCATTTCGTCCCTTTTCACTTTTCATCACATAATTAATGTAATCTTGTTGGTAGTATACAAACGTGACAGCTCTGGTAGAGCACTGTTATAAAAGCTGTAAATTACTTGAGCATTTGGAAAATTCTAGTGCACCAGTGGCAGCAACACTCTCCTCACAATGTAGAGACCTGAAAAAAATGTTTGAATTGCTAAAAGATGGGTTTTTTTTTCTCCAGAAAACATCAGATGCGCCTTTAATGCTTTCCAAACAAAGTCAGTCACTTTTGACTTCACAGTTAAAATTGGTCGGTGAGAGGAGTCTCAAAAAATTAAATGATTTAATTGAGTCTGACAGTGGTAGGGAATTCATTGAATGTCTTGGTAAACTCTTTTGATCCAAGAAATATTCTTAAATTGTCTTTAAAAAACCATGAAATATGTGAGGCAATGTAAAAAATACCTATCTTGTATGAGCTTTCATGTGAGAGTTTGCAACCATATCTTTTGTTTTAGGGATTCTGTAGTTAACGTGTTTCAAAATTATCAAGATGTCGATATTTTTAAATTGTTGCTTTCGTTGAAGTGTGATTTTTCTGACTTTGTTAATGCTGCAGTGAGATCAGTATGGATTCCAGTCAGCAATGTAGACACCGAAAGGAGTTTCTCAATGTATGGGAATACAATGACTGACAGAAGGAAGAACCTTAAGCCAATCAATATGGAATTAATGACAGTGCTTGCATTTTCTGATTAAATGTTTGCCATTTTATTTTTGTGCCATCACCAAAGTAGCCAAAATTTGTTGCAATATGAAATATGTGCGAGCGCTAGCATTTTTTAACCAAATATATACAATTTTTTTTTTCTGATATTACCAAACCGTTTTTTTTTCTCTGCCAAATTTTAGCGAAATTTGTGACAAAATGAATTTAAAGTTGACGAAAAATGCACCGAAATCAACCAAAAAAATTGACGAAATCTATCAAAATTTTTCATCACAAACAAATTCTCTACACATAAGGCACAAAAAGTGCAAAAGTGAACATTCCATGAGTGGGATAAAAAGTTAGTTTCTGTCACGTGCAAATAAATAAAGCGTTATGTTCTTTATATGAGTCCTTTGCCGTGGTAACGTTGAAATCATGCTATAGGTGGTAGGTTTCCTAAACATTCTTTTTTATTTGCGTGAGAAAAGTATAGGTCACGCAAAAAGTGAGGCTGTGTTTGAATTGGCACTTTTAGTTTACTGTAAGGTCACGTGATCTGAATTAGTCGACAAAATGATGACGTACGTGGTATTTTAGTATTTAGTTTTTAGTATTGGTGTGCGGGAATGGAATTTGGCCATCGTGAAAAATTCGGGCGGAAAGCTTAAATTTCTCGCAAGAATTTGGGAAAAATTGGGGAAAATATTTTAGGTTTGTTAAAGAAGTTTGTGGGTTGCTAGACCTACTGAATAAGATTCTATTATCACTCATTCCATTAAAACAACAAAAAATAAACATAGAATAATGACTGTATGTGCTAAAAATTATATTCAAGCTAGAAAAGTCGTATGATTTTATATTTTTATACAGTTAGTTGTTGTACTACAAATTAATCTACTGGGTTTGGTGCACTTCTTTAAAATATTTGCTTCAATTTTAATAGGAAAATCCCTTACAATATTATTTTAAATAATAAGAACTATTAGACTCACGACATGATAAAACAAATATGTAACTTTAAATTTGTTTAAAAACTTTGCCTACTGATGGTAGGGCGAGATAAAGGAATAACTGGCGGTGTTGGTTCCTTAGGGAGCAGGTGTTGGCAGAGAGTCCTAGCACTGGATGGTGCAAGGGCGAGCTGCCTCGCCACAACTAACGTTTCTGCCAGGCGCACTGCCTGCCGGCTGTGGGGTTCCTTCTGGTCTTGGGCACTTTGGTTATCTTAGGTTGCCACCCTTCGGGTTTGGGTCAGGCTGCAACTACTGCCATCTCTCGGCGGCGGGGTGACTGCAGGGTGGTTTATCCACTGTGCGGGCGGTATCCCTTGGGGCACGTAACACGCACGTGATGCTGCAAAGTCGAAAAGAATAGTATATAGGATGCGTCATGCGTTACAGTTTTCCCCTAGTCTCTTCAGGAAAACCAAGTTTCTGTTAGGGTTCAGTTGTTTTCATAGCTACCTAATTGTTGCTCTTGCTCTTCAAGCCGAGATTTTTCAACTTAACTTCTCTTCCGTAGGGTACCCATTCAGTTGGTTAGACACAGCAGGTAGTAATGGTCACCGTGTTCTATTCTGGACGGAATTAAATACGTATTTCAGTCTTAACCACCGAGTATCCTTCCTAGAGTGAACTGTGCTTAGTTTCCATCCTGATGAGTGTAACTCTGCATTGGAGCTGCAAGGAACTGCAGTTTTGTAACAGATTTGTGACTGCGGACCGTCCCGCAAAAGGTTTGTACTTCGCAAACACCACACATTACTAGGCCACCCATACTTTGGATAGACTAAGTAATGGTACCTTATGTGCAGTACGGTAGAGCCCCCTTATTAGCCAGACACACGACGAAGAGGTTAGACCACCCGTGCTAGCTAACCCACTTCATCCACTGTATATAGACCTTCCGGAAGGATGGCCAGGCCTGACAAGGAGTGATCTATCCCCTTTTGGGAACACGATAGCTGGGGAACCATTGTCTGCTGCCCAGTTTGTATCTTCATGTACATGCCGTTCACGCTCAGACTGGGTAGTAAGTGGAGCGTCAGGACAACTGCCGTTCTTGTGGATAGCCAAGTGCTGGTCAATCCTACACCACTAGCCTTTGGCTACTCAACCCTCCTGGAACGAGCTCAAGCCTCACCTCTCAAACCTCCCGTCAAACTCTTTGGTCCCCTTGTGAAAACCCCTGGAGCTGCTCATCCCACTGTCGCATACCTATACCTGGGCCTGTCCCTGTTACTGGGTATCGAACCAGTCACAGTAGCCGACTCGCAGCTTCCAGACGCCGGCAGCCGAACGTCTACTGGTACCTACCCACTGATCCAAAGCCAGCACCCAGCAGGAGCCGAGACCTAGAGACCACTGTCGACAAGAGCCCCGGCACGTGGACCGGCCCCAGCACATCTGCCCATGAGCACACGTCAGCTCTGGGTGAGGCTTGTGAAAGGTAAGTCCATCACCGTACCTACCCCAGCCACCCGGTGGCCTCACCTCATACCAAGTGATTACTTGCCCGCCAGACGGCCTACCCATCCAACCTTATTTAAGAGCGTAATCAAGGTGATGCACCAGGTCCTACAGACTCCGTCTCAGTAGAGTCTGACCAGAGCCTGTGTACCCTGACCTGACACCTTAAACCTTGTTGACGTTGACACGCATTTCAGCTCTTCTGGCGATCACGCGTGAAACGTACGAGTGATATATGCACACATTAGCTCATAGTAGGGCCACAGGGCTGGTCAACGAAATAAAAAAAATGTACACACTGAACATTTTAGGATTGCAGCCATACTGCAAGTATTCTAATATTAGACATTGCTTACAGATGTTCCTCGGCAGTATCTTGCAACTATTTTCATTATCATGCAGATTGAATTTTGCTAACTTGAAACATTGACCTCAGTATAGAAGTAATGATTTCTTCAGGGAGAAATAACACCCTTAGACACACACAGGTTTTCCCCTTATTGTCATATCATTAAAAAAAATCCTAAGTACAGCAAGCTGCGCAACTTTTGGTAGCGAAAACTCCATTTCCACCGGCTTCTTGCAGGAAAATCAGAGGATTTATTATTTAAATGTTAACTTCTTATCACAGGTCCATTACCTAGTTCTTCGCAGGCTTTATACACATGCCACATAAGGGTGGTGAAAAGTAGAGGTCTTAATACAGTTCCAAATAGTGTAGCTTCCTCTTGCTATGAACAAAGTAACCTTTCCAAAGTGTCTGGCTTGCCCTATCTCCGGCAGTAGAGCTGTGCACGTACTCCCCCTGATCAATACCGCTGTCCTTTCACCACCACCTTTTTATGCAGGGACAGTGTGCCAAAGGAAATTGCAACGGTTAATGAGCAAAATAAATTCAAAAAATTAATTTTTCTGTTGTTTTTTTTTTAAATTTTGTAATGTTTTAACCAAATGTTTCAATTTTTTTTACCAAATTGTTTACGGTTCTCCAAAAAAAAGGTTCGTGTTTTGAGTGCATCATTATTTCAGCAGTCGTTGTGTCAAGAGTTGACTGTGTAGTACGGATGGGTTAATTCTGATCCTTGATACAATACATATTCTTCACAAAATAATTTGATTCCTTGTAATCAGCGCTGTTAAAAAAATAATGTCTTGTACTTGAGTCATGACAGGATTGTTATTTGCTGTTTTTTATTACAGTATTTGCTTGATTCTACCCACACTTACTTTCCTAAAATATTTTTGAAAAACAAGGTGCAGGTTAGAATGAAGTACCATCAATTTTTTGGCCTGAAAATAGTTTTTAGTGCAAAGGTATTGTTCATTTGAATAATTATTTTTAGTTGTTATGGCCTTTCCATTCATATTATATAAAGTGTTAATAAATTTAAATATTAGTTTTCCAATTGATTAAATAAGGTAGGCAAGTTTTTAAATGATGTCTGAAGATTCGCAGTAAAATGTTTCAAGGTATATGCACTACGTGAAATTGTTCATAAAAGTTACTTGTAGAGACAGATTTGTATGCAGGATGTGGGATGCCATATTTTCTGGTAATTGCTTAATACAGTGTATTGCGTACATGCTCTGTAACATGAAACACATCCTCCAGAAAACAAATGAAATTTCTTTGATAGTCGATCAGGATTTTAGGGTGATGTGGTATCGAGTGGAAAACCTAGCCATTGCACTTTGGAGTAACAGCGCAGCCATCTAGCGATTCATTTAGCACCTACATACTGGCGAAACTGTGTGGCCATCGATCATGTTACCATACAATTTTATTAGGCTATACCGCTTCTTTAAAATACAGTAGAACCGTGTTATAACATTCCTGCATATAACATTTTCCTGCATATAACACCATAATTTCGTGGTCCCACCATTTCTCTGTAAGGCTTAATTGTTTCATTTCCTGCATATAACAATGTTCATATTTTCATTTCGTTCTTATAACATCAGTATTTGTTCAATTCCTTGCAGCATCTCAAATGCAAATTTTATCTTAAGTTTAATTTCAGACATATTAACAATGCAGTAGCCTACAAACATATACAGAATACTTGAAATATTAAGGATTTTAGAGGTTATGGTCGTGAAAATTACTAAAATAACCAAAAGTAGATGAGTGAGGAAGCATCCAGAATTGATGATGTTATGGTTCATGGAATTCAGATCATTGATATTTTTGCATCAAATGATTCAGTTAAAGATGTTAAAGAACTTGACTAGCTATTTATATACAAACATTATTACATTAGAATTTTATTTTGCTTGATGTGTCCCTGCAGGTTTAATACTGTTTCCTGATTATAAAATTTTCCTGCATATAACATTTTATTTTACTGACCCCTTGAAAAATTTTATAACAGGGTTCTGCTGTAGTTCACACCGACACACTATTGTTGAAGTGCTTAACACGTCACTCGACCTAAAGGGTTCCGGTATGGTCGGTCAGAGAACACCTAACTTGACCTTACTGACTGGTTCAAACTTGTTCACCCTTGCCTTTGAACCATCCTGTGTAGAGAGTTGACCTGGTAGGACGACGGCACGCTAGATAGTTGTCTGATGACTCGGACGGACGCAGATGCTGGCTTACCTCCCGCAGACCGGTGTCGGGGCTGACTGGTTGCTGGCCTTTGCAGGTGGCATTTGGGGCCCCTTCCGGCGGGTACTGGTGTTTGGCCTGTGGTCAAGCTGGGTCTGGCTGGTCCTGGGACACTCTGGCTCCGGGCGACGGCAACGGGTTTTGACGGGCGGCGGACGGTGTCAGCTATGCCCAGGCCCACAGGTAGTCCAAGGCGATGGGATGCGGTATCCTGCTGGTCTTCACGGGTGGCTCGAATAAATGCTGCAATTTGCAGGTGGCTTGTACCTGATCCAGAGGGGAGGAGTAGCTGAAGAGTGACTAGGATGAGTTGCCTGACAACTGATTAGCCGTTGCTGCCCACTTGGTTCCTCCTCATCAGGTAAAGGGCATGGGGGGTGGTTCTAAGGACCAACGCAACAAGATATGGGGCGGGTGACAAAATTCCCTAGCTAGTAGTACCCAGAGATGTCACACCGCGTGAGTCCTGTCACTCAAACCGGCGAAATTCACACGGTGGATGGAGTGGGTTAGCTGACTTGGTGTTACGCTGCTGCTTCGTAGTGAGCCACTTAGATGGGACTGGGTCACACCTCATTAGGTCTGGCACTCCAACTGGCAAATTTCACGCTGTGGATAGAAAGGGTTAGTTGGCTCTGGTGTTCCAATTTCTTTCTATCGGAGTGTACATAGTTGGGGGTTCTACTCTATGTGTGTGCCAAGTGCCTTTGCGCACTGGGTCCACAGTATAGGTGGCCGGTGAATCTGTGGTGTTTTGATGACGTACGTGCTGCCCGGTCAAGGGAGCCCGCAGTCGTACTCTAAGGTCGGAAACAGGTTGGCAAGACACGGTCAGCTATCTCTTGAGGGATGGTGTTTACCAGGTAGCATAGAGGTAACAAATCACCTTTCAATCAGAACTCGGTGGATAAACTCGAACGTATTTATTCTCGAGAGAATAAACACGGTCATCCGTACTAACTCCTAGGCTGTCGTGGTTCTCAAGCAACCAGCAGAAGATACGTTTCAAACAGGTGAAGAAAACCTGTTAGGCAAAAATACAAGCTAGAGCAATAAACTAAGGAAGCTTTGAGAACAGCTGTATCCCTACTGTTTACTAATGGTGTCCTGAATGGACTGGGGTAATATTTCCAAGTGGAGTGTGTGTAAACAGGGGTTGAAGGTGGCTTCGGCGGTAGCTGGTTCTCGTAGAGCTGCTGAGTGATCAAGGCAGAGCAGAGCCAGTGCGATGACAACTGGCGTTCTGGGGGATTGTCCGGCCTTAAATACCGTCGACAGCACTTTCCTTCAGCTCGGGCATCTTCAGTAGGGTGGCTCCTCCATTCATTCAGTGGCAGTGTAGTTCTTGCTCTGCTCTCTTGGTGAGGAAATGAAATGGGGTAGTTTCCCTGTGTGAGGGAAGTGAAAGAATTTTCCCCATAGTTGCACAACTATGTTTTTTACCCTTGAAAAAAAATACTGAGAAGTTTTGTAACTGGCTGTTGTCCTTTTGTTGCAGCGCTTGATTGTAATCTTCAGACTGCAAAATTTTAAAGTTTTAAGACAATTAGACTTTGAAAATTCTGATGCAGAAGATGTCTACCAATTAAAATAAAATTATATTTAATTAGAAATATGTGTTATTTTCGTGCTAAAGACAATTGGACAATGTACTTCATGCAAAAGATAGCAAATTTTGATGGTTAAATGTCACGTCTTCTGAAAAGTTGATATCCTAGTTGTTATTAAAATAGTGTTCTATCATTTATGTTGTTCGTCATAAGTGATTACGAGGTACTATTTTATTTATTGAGTAAAACACAACAGACTTGTGTAGTTGATGTAAGGATTAAAAGAAATCATGTAGCAAGAAGCAGAAGGATATGCAGACAGAAGAAAGAAGAAACTACAAAGGGTTTTCAAAAGTGCTCAATTTACCGTGAACAGTCTACATATAGTGCGGTAAGCTGGCTCTCTTTACACTCATTGTAACAGAATTGCAAATCCCTATTAAAGGCGTGGGTTGTCAACAATATTTCACAAAATCAAGCCAAAAACGATACATAATCGGAATCCAAAAAAGACTAAGCTCAATAAGTCTTCATCAAACTGATGCATGGCACGAATGACTTCTACAGGATGCTCCACAAACTTAAAAATCATTTTTATGATGCCGGACGACAAGTGTCAGGAAACCACCTACTGGGCTGGCCGGCGAATAAATGACCCGTTCAGATTCTGTTGTATAATTTGTATATAATTGAAAGTCACTGCTTTCTGGCTAGTTGGTGTTACCAGACTGTGAGATAATATTGCTACCCGAACGGGGGCTCCGTCTGACAAGGTGGAGGCCTTGTGAGCAATACAATAACATGGAGCTGTTTGCAGTAAACTCACCATCTGTCTTACCACTGATACAGTCGTCTTCGGGGAAGGCACGTGTGCTGCTGCGAGTGTGGCTCGTTGGCTGCTGCAGGAGAAAGGGGTCGGTGTGCCCCGGGTGGACTGAACCTCCTCCTAGTCGGCAGGTGTTCACACTGTGACCCAAGGAGACGTCTCTCCAGGCACCTTAGTGGGTGGCCCGAACAGGCCTTGCGAGTGCGGTGGTAGAGGTGCTACTGCGCGCTGTCGGGCATTCTGTGCACAATCTCTGCTTTTGGCATACACTGCGTACAGTCTCCAGTCCCTGAGCCAGACACGCAGGGTCTGCTCGGTAACGTCAACTCTTTATGAACGCCCTTACGGGTTGAGTACAGCATGAGCCTGAAGGACTGGGTTTAGGAAGGCGAGTCCGTGACTTGTTCTAAGATACCAATCTCTTATCTCCTGTGGTATAGTGTAGCACGGGTTAAGTCTGTCTATAGTTCTTTGGCTGAGAGAGGCCCTCCGGCAGAAAGTGCAGTGGAGAATATTGAGCGTCGAGATATATACACAGTCAGACCCCGAGGTGGGAGTGGGTTAAGCCGGTCTACAGTTCTTTTGTTCAGGCACACCTTCCGGCAGAAAGTGCGGTGGAGAGCATCGAGCTTCCAGAACATATACACCGCCAGACTCCACAATGTGTAGCCTCTCAATGTTTTTGGCTGATCCCCCCCCCCCTCTACTCTTCACAGGGTCAATCTCACCTGCTCTTGTAAGTCAGATGTGGGTTCTTGGAGATGATAAATTTACGTTAACTCACGTTGAGAACTCTGTGATCACACAAGGAATATAAGAGGTAGGGTCTCTTCCTCCAATAATGACGCGTATACAGGTTTAGTTCACCAGAGAGGTTTATTATTGATAGAAAACAACAAACTTCCCTAGTCTGTACCTCAGCAGTTGGATCCCAGGATCCGGAACCTAGCGCACAGTGCTCATATCAGTCTTGATTTACTGTGACAAGCCTATGGATGTGACAATTTAAAGCGTCCTTCAAGATACTTGAGTTTAACTTAAGCTGGCTGGCTTGCGTCTTGAAAAGAGCAGAACTAACAACAAAGTGGCCTTAACCTCAAAGTTAAGTTATGTAACAAGGTACTATGGGCGCGTTGGCATAGCCCTTTGGCGACCTTGAGCAATGGCGGCGTAAGTACTTAGCTGGTTGGCTGTGGTGTGGTAGCGGGAGCGCTCTGGATGACTGCCTGCTATCGGCCACCATGGTCCTCTGGGTGTTGGTTTCTACGGCAGCCCTTAATGGACGATATTAGAGGACCTTGGGATGTCCGGAAGGAGTTCTCTGCGATAAGCTGGTGATTGTTGGTAACGTCTCCTTTCAGGGGCTCCTAGAGGTGGGAGACTGAGTTGACCAGGTAGCCGGCATCAACTGAACTCTCGTGGCATACATGGCTTTATATACGGACTACCTTCGGTCCTCTCTGATGTGGGTGCTGGGTGCATACTTTTTCCTTGTTCCCTTTCCCTGCAGCCAATCACTGTCTTGGATAGCTGCACGCGCACCTCAGGGGTTGGATTGCAGTACCATGCACATTGCAGGGCCGCTGGGTGGTGTTAGAATGCTTGTTATGGATTTACTAGGCTGCGGCGGGTAGTATCAGGGCTAGCTTTTGCGCCGCCTCTCAGCTTGTATTTAATACATTGAACTGACAGAATTTGGGGGTGGGTGGTGGCAGTGGCATCTCATATGGCTTATAACGCGTCACGGGTAAAAACAATAAAAATCAAGGGAAATACTAGTTGTAATAACACAAGCACATGGTATGGTAGTCATGCATGGAAACATTGTACTCTGAGGAGTGGAGGGTGGGTGGAGAGGTGGAGTCAATGGGTATTGGCCAACACTGGCAGCATAGGGTGGTGGTATCTATATTTAGATATGCACCATGTCCAGTACAGCACTCGCCAAGAGAAACACCTTGTGTAGTGACCAAAAAAGTGCAACAAACTTATTTTGTGGCTGATTTATCTCCAATTTTAAACTTTTTACACCCATATTTATTATGGTTCCTCAAAAACCAGTTGTTATAGAAGGACTGGTGCAACACATGGGGTCAGTATAGAGAGGTTCTGCTGTATTTCAAACCATCCAAGTTATGGAAATATTTATAGTGACCTTTATTGTAGAAATGGGGTCTACTTCGGTTTTTTGGCGAATCTGAATCAACAGTTGAATCCTTAAAAATATTCTAGAATCTCAAATACAAATACAAATCCATGTTACCAGAAAATTTCCCTTGTTTGTACAGTATTTTTCTACAGTGTGAATGTACTGAGAATTACAGATAATTCTAAGGGTGTATGCACAAAAAACAAACAACAAGCTCATTCAAAGTGAAATGTCATGTAAAACAAAGATTTAAAAATTATAGCGAACTATACACATGCCGCCAAGTTAGGCTAGAAAGATAAAAGATGTTAAACTATTTACTCAAACAATGTAGGTATTAATTATTTTCACAATAAAAAAGGCTGATGGTGCTTGAATTGAATTATTTACACATATATACAAAAAATAATATACCTATTTCTATTTGAGTGTCCTACAACTTGCTGTCTGATGAAGCTGGCCTAGCCAGCGAAACGTCGCGATCATGCAACCATGTCAAAATGTGTTGTCCTTCTTTGTGTGTGTGGGCCTGTTGACAATTACTACACTGCAAGTACTTGAATTCCTGGCCTTTTATATATTTTTGGTAGCCTAGCGACCTACTTGCAACCTTTTTTCTATTGACTGCTACTGTATACAGCCACCATTGCAAATCCATAGATAGGGGCACGTGTTTTCTGTGAAAATATTTCCATGACCTTATCAGTTTTGATGAGGTGATTTTGATATATTTTTTGCTACTTTTCTACAATTTCATACAAAATTTTGGTAATTTTTAAAATGAAATTTTAGTGTTTCAAATGCTAAGTATGTGTACAGTTAATTTTCTTTCAGCAAAATATTACATTGGAATGCCTAATTTATGCAAGTATGTCATAAATGTTACAATTTGCCAATTCACTAGAAAAAATAATACTTGCCAGTCCATGTACACAGTAAATGTGCGTGCATATAAAAGAGAGAGCTGATACGAATGTAATGAAATATAGGCAATGGCATTTATCACATCAGCATGATTTCCACATAGAATAGAAAACTATTGTAAAAATACAACCAAATAAATAGCTATTCTGTTAGAGATAGTTCGTAAAAATTTTTGCATTAATCCCACTATTTGTCTGCAAACAGATAATTCCGCGAAAGGGCATCTGTGACCACATTCTGTGTGCCCTTTATATTAGAGGTGAGCCGATATGGTTTTTGAGCCTTTTCCGATGTTGCCGATACCAATACCGATACTGCCTTGACAAGGAAAAATAACAGTTTTTCATGCTTCAAAAAATTAGAAACTTTATTTTTAAAACATTTAGATAAAAAAAAATTTAATTTTCTTTGTTTTTATTGTTTTAGTGATAGACCAAACTGTTAAGATAAATAAAAATCTTTGAACCACTTACTACAGTGAAACTTCCATATAACGGACACCCTTGGGGAATGAAATATTGTCCGCTATATAGAAGTGTCCGCTTTTGGGAGAAAAATGAAAATAATGTTTTAAATTGTACATACAGTACATACAAGATGTGCCATAGGTAAATAATAAATTATGTACATATTTACGTGCAAAAGGAAATTTATTTCACAACACGGAGCACACAAAACAACTACTGTTTGTAGTACTATTACATGCGTAAATTATCTTAAAAATGTATAAAAACAATTTAAAATATAAATGAAGCAATAAAATTTATGAGAAAAATTAACACTTAAAAAAGTCTGTTATTTTTGATTAATTTTTTTTTAAAATAAGAATTTTATTTTTAACATTTGACTGAATCCTCAATGCTAAGTCGAGTCCCTCAGCGTCACTGTTTGAAATAAAAATTTTTTTGACCCGCTTAATTTGTATTAAGACTACTTCAGCCTTCATCGGTGGGTCATCGTCCTCCACTTCTGACTCTCGTAAAATTTCTTCGTCATTTGGGCTTTACTCTGGAATGTAAACAAATGAAAAATTAGTTTTTTTAAAGACAAAAACATTATTACATATGTGTACGTATACTGTAACTGTATAAGATCTGCAACATTCAGAGAATTATTTTCTGTGACCAGACTTCCATCAATGTCGGCGTACGTTGTTTAGCTCGTCGGTTCGTATGATGTTGGCAGGTCTTGAAGTTCTCCATCTTCATCAACATCTTGTGAATTTGCGGCTTCATCGTTGGAATTTACGAATCCCGACTTTATGAAGCAATGTAACACAGTTTCTTTGCTTATTTTTTTCACGGAGGATGTTATCCAGTGAATTGCATCCAGGATGTTAATTTTCTTTGCACGATCACTTGACGATGTTGCATTGTCCATGTTGGCCAACAGGTGCTTCAAAACACACTTTCTATAGTGAGTTTTGAAGTTCTTTATAATCCCTTGGTCCAAAGGTTGGCATGTAGCAGTTGTATTCGGTGGGAGGAATACAATTTCCACATTGCTGAAATTTGTATTGGGATGGGAGGCTGCGTTATCCATAAATAAAATTATTTTTTGATTTTGTAGAATCATTTTGTTGTTCAATTTTTTCAACCAAATGTTCATAACATCTCTGGTGATCCACGCCTTAGAATTAGAATGCCAATCCACATGCAACAAATTGATATCGATATCTTTGAAAAACAGAGGATTTTTTGCCTTTCCTATGACCATAGGGTTTTCAAATTCACCAAGCATATTTGTGCATAAGAGCAAAGTTCAACGCTCCTTTAAAACTTTTCCTCCTTGACAACGCTCATTTTTCAACTGCATGGTTTTATCCGGAAGTGCTCTAAAAAATAAGGCGGTCTCATCGCAGTTTAAATGTTTTTGGGTTCAAAACCAACGCAATATTGTTGAAGCTTCTCTGTCCAATTTTGTACTACGTACGTCTGTCTCTACTGAGGCCCCTTCTCCACTAATGGTTTTATAAGATATCTTATGCCGAGATTTGAATTTGCCGAGCCATCCTACAGAGGCTTTAAAATCCAATTGACCTAAATTTTTTGCAACTTCTAAGGCCTTTTCTCGAATGATCGGACTGGAAAGTGGAATGTTTGCAGCCAGAGCACGGCAAAACCATTTGAAAACTGCATCGTCAATGCTCAAACCGGCCGTTTTTGGAAATGATTTACGGGTTTCGTCATTTCCATGTTTGGTGAATCTATCTAAAAGTTCCTTTTTATTTTTTATAATTTCACTCACCTGAGTCTTTCCTATTTTGAATTTTGCAGCGCAGTATCGCACACTTAGTTTTTCACGTTCACTGGCTTTAATTATTTCCACTTTTTCTTTAAGTGTCAAATGCACACGGGGAGTCATATTAGAGCTGTTTTTATCGCTCGAAAATCGGAAACAAACTGAAGAGGTAAACATGTTTGTACAGTGTGGCGCAACTGAAATCTAGGAATTTGAGACAAAGGATGTTGGTGGAAGGCAAACCAAACAGAGGGGAGAAGGCTTTTCTCAGAAAACATTCCTTTCCGGGAGGCTGCTGTCCGCTTTTGGGAGATTTTTGGGGTCAGAATATACACGAAAGAGCTGTCCGCGTCTGTTATAGGCAGTGTCCGCTTTATAGAAGAATTTAATATGAAGAAACGAATGGGACTATGCCGGGGAATCAGAATTTGTCCGCTCAAGAGAGTTGTCCGCTTTTGAGAAGTGCCCGTTAAGGGAAGTTTCACTGTACTTAGTAATTAAGCGTATTTTAAAGACAAAAATAATCTAAATTGATGTAAAAAATGTGTAAGATGTGATGCACATATGAATTATGCATATAATGTATTTGTAGTATTAACCTACCTATGTTTGCCACAATACTAAATTGTAAAAGGCAAATGATTTTTCCAATGAGACTATTTATTTTCACAGTGTGGGCATGTGATGAAGGATAAGGTTTACTTTTTTCCATTAATTCATACACGTTATGAAATTTCGGTTTAGACCTGTTTACATCAGGGCTAGATAAACATGTAGCCACACAATTACTATCTGAAATTTGTTAAGTACTCGCAATTATGGCATTGTTCGGTGCGTTTTATCTGCCAAAAAGTTGTGTTGAGAGTTGTACAACAGGCCTAGGAGGACACTGTTGTAATTTGAAGCTCTTCCACTTCAAAGGGTGCGTACATTCAAGGTGCCATTTTAAGTTTGTGGTACTATACAACCTCGATGATGTACCGCCTCTCAAAACCAAACATTTGCAAATATTGCAAACATTCTTGCCTGTTGCCTGGGGTAAAAAAATTCCACACGTCACATTTCCTTCGAGCCATATTATTTGTTTTTTGCTGGCACACGTAAATAATTTCACCACATTTTTTCCCTAACCTAACACCATCATATTATTACAGCAACAGCAAACAAACCAACGAAACAAACAAAAAAAAAGACAAAACTGTCGGAATGGTGCCGCTATGCGCCAGTAATGTGCAGCATGTAACCAACATTACAAGATTACATAATGTTTTTTATGCGTCGCCGTGTTCGCGGTTGGACATGAAACTATTAAGACAAAATATTTATTGAGGTAATCGTAAATATTAATTACTGTTAATATTAAATATGTGTTAGGCCGATTTTGTTCATGCGGCAAGCTTGCCTACAGAGATAAAATTCAGTAAACGCAAATGGTGGCTACTATTGTTTTGTTGTATACAAGTTTTGTAAACAATCATGTAAAACGTGCCTAATTTTGCTTTAGATATAAACACAGCCAGTTAGGTACTTTAGTAAAAACCAATTAAAAATTGTTATTATTTTAATAAAACCAAATAGTGCGCTAATTCACTCCAATTATGGCAAGATGAAAATTGCATCATCTTAGTTTCTTAGGGCAAAATATCGGTTATAATATCGGCAATTTAAACATGAATGCAAACAATTCCGATAATTACGATAACGGCCGGTTTCGATATATCGGTACCGTTATCGGCTCAGCCCTACTTTATATACTGCACTTTAAATTTGAATTAGGAAATGTGCATTACCCAACAACCAATTTTGCCTGTCGCAGATGAGCCAAAAGCCAGGACAAGGCTTGGTTATCTTGTCTCCAACAAAAATTCTGAGTGTTGATCTATTCCGAAAACAACAGCCAAACAATCTAATTCATATATGGTTGATTGTCTTTCCTGGGAAGTTAAAGTGCGAGATGCGAAAGCGATTGACTGGCAGACATCGTCAACTCCCTGGGCAAGTTCTGCCCCCACAGCCAAACTAGAGGCGTCTATTTGTAAGATGCAAGATTTTGAAAAGTCGGCCATCCGACGAACTGGAGGAATAACGTTGTCACTGTTTAACATTTCGAATGCAGTTTTGTGCTCTTCACCCCATTCAAATTTCACATTCTTTTTTCGTAATTTATTCAAAGGTGCAGCGTTCTCTGCGAGATGAGGAATACATTTACCAAAGAACTGAACCATGCCAATAAACTGGGCTACGTTCTTTATTCACGTATTGCTGTAGTACAGTCAGGGTCAATAGAAATACCTTTAGAAGAAATTTTATGCACTAGAAATGAGATTTCCTGTACCGCAAATTTCACCATGTTGGGGTTGACAGTCAAATCAACCTTCTCCAGGCTAGACAGTACTTCTTTCAAGTGATGTAAGTGTAGATCAATGTTTTCGGAGTAAACAACGAAATCATCCAAATAGTTATAGTCATTTAAACTTATCATCATGAAAAATCATATCTAACAAATGAGTCAGAACCTGCGCACCTGTAGCTAACCCAAAAGAAACATAGGTAAATGGTAGAAGTTTTACGGGACGCAAGATCTAGTGACAGGTGTGGACTCTTTAGTTAATAGAATTTGATGATAGGCAGCATTCACGTCAATAGTTGTGAAAAATTTGGCTCTCCTAAACCAATGGAAATCAGAATGTAATTCTTGTGAGGGGACAGACTCAATTTGAATTTTTGATTGACCTTGTGATAGTCAACTGCCATTCTCTTTTACAGTTTGGTTTCGTGACCAGAAATGCAGGGCTAGAATACTGTGACGTTGACTGCTCAATGAGTCCCTTGTCTAACAAGTGCTGAACCTGTTTCGTAAGCAACTCAATTTTTGGGCTGCCAAACGATAAGGATGACTTTTCACATATTTTTTATCAGTTAACTTAATTTCGTATTCCAAAAGGTCAGCGAGTCCAAGTTCAGAAATAAGTACCTTAGGAAACTGTCCACATAGTTGTTTTATTGCCAGACTTTGTTCATTACTCAGATGTCCAAAGGGATCATGACATTGTTGGGATTCCAATTCAGGATGTAACTCTGAAGAAAGGCACTGTTTTGATTCACTGTTAACAAACAGAATTTTCATATTAGGTATAAACATAAAGAAAATATGCTTATCTTGCATATGCAAAACCATTCCTCATGAAGCCATACAATTAGCTCCAAGAATGAAGTCAGATCTTAGGTTATCAGCAACAAGACATTTACACATCCAGGTAAAATGTTATACCTTTAATGGATTTCACAATTCTTTTTTCTTTTAGTTCCTCAAAGAGAGTAGTAGAAATTATAGAACGAGCAGATCCTAAATCTACTAGTGTGTTTACAACAAAACTCACCAAAATTACTTCAAAACGAGGGAGTATTAATTTTCTGATCACCAACAATATTTGAACAATGGACCCTAGCTATACAATTTTCAGTGTTGGTCTTGTTTGTATCCAAAGGACTAAAAAGGTGTTGAAACATATGTGACATACTGATGGACTGTAATATCTGAGCATAGTACTGAGCATTGCCCAAACATGACTGGCTAGCAAGACCACTCACATTTTCTGCTCGTTGGACAAGTTTTTTCTGAACCAATACTTGGGTGCAATATGACCTACTTTACAATAATAATGACACACTGATGGTTTTCTTTTCTCCCTCGAAACTGACTGAGAGTCAGGTTCCTTGGGATTTTTCTGCTTATCAGACTCATTGGGTGTGTTCGACTTAGATTTGGTATCGATTTGATTCAGATTTGTTCTTAGCTTCAGAATCTTTCCTTTTGAAATCCTGTATATATTTATTAATGTTATTACTATGGGAGACGTGATTTTCCAGCATTTGATCAGAACATCTAATGTTTTAGGAATTAATATACATATGATCTGAAACAAGGTACTGGGTTTTACGTAAAGAACCAATCTGCATCTTTCTTGAGGTGTCAGACCTTCAAGAATAGTGTCCACAATCTCAATCTCGGGAGGCCGTAACTGTAAAATAGTTGCCGCTTCTTTAATACTACTGATGTAAACTGACAATGATTCATTGCGTGCCTGTAAGCGGTTAAAAAGTTGTAGTTTTGACTGAGTAAGAAGCCTGGAAGGAACAAAATAACCTAAAAAATCAGCATGATATTTGTCAAAGGATAGACTCTGATAACGCTAATAGCCAAACTGGTTCTCTGACTGAGAGGACCTTGGGTGAAAGGGTAAATAGTTCTAAAAGTTGTGCATCAGGAACAACATTACTTAGTTTTAACTGAACAATTATTTTAAAAAATTCAAGGTACTTAGGAATATGTAATCAATCAGTTACAGGAAAATTTTTTAACATTCGCTTTAATGGATTAGTTAATTTCCAAAAACAGGGGAAAATACACTCCTGTGTGGATTCAACAAAGAGGTGGTCATGCTGTGTGATGTTGTGGAAACCACATAACAATTTTAACTATAATGTATTCACGGTAACTTCAAGATTTTCTGAAGCCCTGCGAAAGATCTACTTTCAGGGAGCCGATTATGTATCCTTCCGCAGTATGTAAACAAAACATTGCCATGTGACACCTGTCAAACGTTTTGTAAACAGTGCCATGTGGGAACTGTCAAATATTTTGTAAATAAACAGTACCATGTGGGAACTGTCAAATATTTTTTAACAGTGTGCATGTGGGAACTACCAAAATTTATTTTTGAAGAGAAACAATGCCATATAATCTTAACTGTCGTTAACTTTAATAAAATTCTCCAAATGTCTAAAAAATGCTAATCAATTTAGCAAAATATTGTAATACATACAAAAAGGTAGATTGAAGTATATATCGGAACTGTTAATTATATAATTTAATTAAAGTTTACTTATTGTATTAAGATTTATTTACATATTTGGTGTAAGGAAAAAGTTAAATTTTACATAATAAACTTTTGGAAGTAGCACTCAGGTTAAAGATTTCACTGTGATAAATGGTACCGTATTTTATTGCATATAAGTCACACATTTTATTTAAAAAAATTTTATTGAAAACTTGGGGTGCGACTTTTAAGTGAGAAAAATTCCTCCAGCCCCGCACTAACGTTTCATTTACTACGAATTCACGGCCCGCGGCTCGATTTCCAAACTCTTCAGCGAACAAAATCACTTTCATTTTGAAACCTGCGGTGTAGGTACATCTTTGTTCCATCAAGAACTGTCGCACTTCTTCACTGCCACAACATCAAAACAACTCTACGTGCGGCGCAAAGACGATATAAGAGAAAGACGTGTAAGTCACGGCTAACATTTGGTACTCAAGAACCAACGCTAATGTGCTGCTATTTCTTATGCTCCACAAAAAGCTTTTGAAAATAATCAATTATCAGTTATTGACCAAAAATCGATTCCTTTTCATTCTTTTAAAATATTTTTTTCTGTTGAGGATTGCGAAGGGAATTACGTAACAGAAATATTCAAATGCTTTTCTATATTTTGCACGTTTATTTAAAACTTACAAAGATAAACTGCAGAAATAACAACGCTAATACTAAAATTACATCTTAACCTAGAATTATCTTATAAGTAGAAAGAATGTGTTACGTTAGTTTTATAACCACAATTCAGCGTCTCCAATATCCAATATGGCGTGGTTATACTTCTGAAAAAAAGTGCCCAAACGGACAAGATGGAGTTTATGAGTCCGCCGGACGGACACTGAAATTTATTTAATTTCAATTAATAACAGTGAAATCTTTACCCATGAGTGCTACGTAAAAATGTAAATATATAGTTTAGCAATATTAACTTTACAATTACGGCATTAAATTTATACATATTAATATTTAACCTACGAACTATTTCTTTTCAGCTATAACCAACATGTCCCTTCAAAATCCGTTGTTAATTTGTACGGACTTTTAACAAATTATTATAATTTATTGAAAAAATATACTTAAAACTTAAAACAACCAATTTATATAGTGCTTGAGTGCTAAAAGCAAGACAAAACCTTTTTCCATATACAATTTTGTTATAACCAATTGAACATGTTACTCCTAGGGTGATTTTTCAAACGTTATTTTCAAAAGTATCGAAGATACCCTGAATGGATTATAGTAGATGATGAAGTGAAAAACATTTGTCCAGACAATGGCACTGATGGATGGGGAACAGGAGCAGAGGTACAAACAGGAATGTGGTCACCTAGGGTAACAGCAGAGGACACAACAGCGCAAGTAGTTGAGGCACCAATACCAAGTGAAGCAAACGACTCCACAAGAGGAAGAGATCTAGCAGCTGTCCCTGCCTGTGCCGAAAACTGCTTTTAATTTTTACAAATACTAGAAAGCAGGTTTTCAACCTGTCGTGCAATATTGCACAGGGAAGATTTTTGAATATCAGAAACGTTGTCTACTTGTAAAGTCAATAAATTATTAACTTACCTACCAAGATGTGCCAATGTACAATTTACTCTGGAAAATGACTGAGTAGAAACTTCCTCCTCAAGGTTATTATAAAGATCCTGAAGGATCACAATCTTTGTAGCACCTGCGTTATATTCAGTGTCAATATCAATGAGATAATCATTTAATTCAACAGGCGCATCAGCTTGAAGAGCCAAGCGCAGGGCTTTTGGGAGCGCCACAACAGTATTTTCAGAGGGGTTGGTCCCTCGTAAAGCACGTTCATAAGATAATTAATCCTTAACTAGGAACTCGGGCACTATAGTACCCATTGTTAAGAATTAATAACAACACAAAACACTAATAATTAAAGATTGTTACTAAAATAAATGTTTGATTTCACATGCATGTCACCACCACGGGCAAACATGACCTGTCAAGGGATTAGAGTAAGCATAAGAAACCAACATGCAAAACACATAAAACACAACTATGCTGCCCTGCTACCACTTCTGCGCCACCCTGCCCAGGCAGCCTTACTGCTGAACAACCCAACCACTGCAGACCCTGGGCGTGAATCTGTGATGACGTAGGTGTGATAGTTGAAAGAAATTGAGAACATTGTACAAGCCACAAAATTCCTGGGTTCCTCACAATATGTAACAGAAACAAAGATTACAAAAAGTTTATAAAGAGGTGCAGTAAAAAAAAAGGAGCTATTTTCCATTGAGGTAATCTTATTCAAATTACCTACTTCACACGATAATAACAGATGTAACTAATTTAATTCAGAGTGATGTAAAAAAAATTGAGTAAGATAATAAATATGATCTTTTTAAGTAAATTGTAACATTATATATATTATATTTAAATTTTAACAACTGATACTTAATTCGTAAGGCCCCAGGATATACTTGAATTAAAAGATAAACAAAATTCTTTTTATTTTCTAACATAACAGCCAAAATATAACAAAATTTTCCTGATTAGTTTAAAAGTCCCAAATGTGGCATGCACATGCATGATGCATAATATCTGAATGCTGAATTATATCTGTCAGGTTTGCTGATCCACTGGTGTATTTGGAAGAATATGTATTTATTGTATGGAAAATCAATATGAGTGTACGGTTAATTTCGCTAAAAATATTTACCTACAAAGTGTGTGTGCTACTTTTATTGATACCAGCAGCAACATATTTTTTGTGTTTGGTTTTTCGGTGAGGTTAAAACTTTCAAGGTAACCATAATTTGAATGCTACTTCCGTACAAGCATAATTTTCCACTGCTCCATCAAAATAATATGCTTTTGAAAATGACACTGTCTTACAAGAAGAGCTGCAAAACAATAGTTTCATAAAAGATGTTAAACTAAAGATCCCCCACTGCCCATAATAAAATAAAGCGAGCCCCAGCAGTATAACTTGGTCATAATAAAAATAAAACATGTTGGTGTGGTAACTTGCATTGATCATAGTATTTGTTTACAGACATTGCTTTCTTCATTGATAAACAACTGTGGTGGAAGGATACATTGTGGCTGCACTACTTTTCTAGAACTGTCAAAATTTAGTGAACTTATATGAAATGGAGTATATACAGTAAGAAGTCTGTCAAGAAAATATACAACAGTAAACCCTTGAGAATATTGGAGATATGAGAAAGTGTGTGTTTTTTCTGCGTGCAGTTACTGTGCAACACAACATGCACCCTCTATTGTAAAGGAAAGAAAGCATCCTTCAAGAAATTACAAAGTGATAAAAATTTGAGGGAGGAAATAGAGATATTTAATAACTACAGAGCAAAGCAGATGAAATTCCTTTGCAATTTTGGTGAGAAGCCAAACAGCAATTTGAATGCCTTGCAGTACCATAACTTTATTCAGGTTGTAGATAAACAGCCAGTTCATGTGAAATTTAATTTGACTACTCTTCCTCCTACATCTTTAGCAGCCCATCAATATTCATTGAGTGTGTTTCATCATGTCCAATTGTGGCATGGAATTGACTTGGACCCAACAAAGTGCGGATGGAAAATATAGTGAGCGGCCAGGTTTGTCCTATTTCATTCCTGAAAGATGTTGCTCCAGAAGCATTATTGCACCTAATTTTGTGCAACTGCAAATCAAATTGTGAAAGGAAATGTGAATGTCACAAGGGCAGACTGAAATGTTGAACTATAAGTGGTTTCTGTACTGGTAATAGTTGCAGTGATCGTGATGTGGTTGAAAATGAAGTGGAAAATTTGGATGAGGGGTTGAAATTACTGTCATCAATGATAAGTGTGCACAAGAACCGTGTGCCCAGCAACTGAAATGTACATAGTGTTAAATTGGCAGGGAGGGGAGGAAAAAAAAATTGGTTTACTAGAAGAGAGTATTGTGTTAAAAAATTGTAACCATAAAACTATAAACCATTTCATACCCGGAGAGCTGTTGTAGCTTCCAGCCAGCGGGCTACTAACATGTTTATGCAGCCCCACTTGTGAAGTACTGCAGGAGGTATGCTTACAAAATAATTCTGTTTTCTTATGATGATGATCTACAACTTTGTCAATGTAAAATTATTTCCAGAATTGTTTAATTTAAGTATTGTGCTGTGTTCCTCACTGCCCCTGCAAACAGTCTCAGTGCGCCACACCTGCAAACAAGCTGCACTACGGATCCAATTAATGGTATTTCTCTAATATGTTAATTGATCCAAACAGATTTTTAATAGTTCTATATCTTTCATTTAGAACCCTTTTCATCTTTCAAGCCATTTAAATTCAAATCGCTGAAATATTGTAACTTTACATTTAAAAAATTGGAAATATTGTTTTGAAAGCCATGTAAATGGAATAAAAGTTTCAGGGGAAGGAAAAACAGTTCAAAGTTGCATAGTTTTAGTGCAACCCCCCCC
>NQII01000573.1:720249-735209 GCA_002778355.1 Clitarchus hookeri
TGTTTTAGTTGGGCTCCGGGCCCGTATTTAATGCTGTTAACCTCTGTTGCTATCTTAAAATATTTTTCCAAACAAAAATGTAACGTAAAACTATTACGAAAAGACATTGGTTTCACTAATGTCTAATATTCAAACAATTAAATTGAAACATTTTGTTCCTTCTCCAAGCATTTGCTTAGCAACATAAGTGTGCCACAGATTTAGTAAAGAAATGACAATAACAAATTAAACATAACTAAAGAATGTGGCTCCAGTAAACAAAATATTAGGGAGAACTGTTGTTTACAATAATTAAAGAAGCTGACAATGGTGTATCCTAACATCTCCAGTTTGCATTAAGTTAAAACATCCTAAAGGCATAAGCTGCAGTACTTATAAATACGTTTTATTTATTTATTAGTTAGTTAGAAGTACCGGTAATAACTTATGGATTTTAGTGATTCCATTTGCTACAGAATAACCATAGATCAAAACAAAAAAGTACATAAACAACTCAACACAGCAGCAACTATAAAAAAAAGAAATGAATACATCCATCTTCACTCCAAAAATTAGAAACCAATTATTCAAAAAAATGACATGCTTCAATAGCTGCTCTCTGATGTAGACTGCTACTTTACATATAATGCTATAAAGCAATGCTCAACAACATTACCCTACAATTTAACACTACACAAAAAGATTTTGCAAAAAAAGGATACAGCAAACGGAATGTTGTGCTCCTGCAGCCAATTGATGATGGCATCCTTCCTCCAGCTACTGTTGGGGAACTTCTCCAGCTGAAATCACCACACGATACAACAAATTAAAATGTATTACCCTTGAATGTTGCCAACAGTATGTCTGTTGTATAGAATGTTTGAATTAAGCACAATTCTTTCCAAAATATAAACTTTTATTACTACTGTGCTCGGCATTCTTAAACTTTTTATCATATTACATGTAACTGTTTTCCTTATCTGTTTTGACTAGCACAGAATCTAACATGTCACAAACAATATAAACATTTTATTTATTCAAAAACAAAAGGTTGGAGCTCACACCTGTGTGCTGTGATATGGTGCATTATCCATGACGATGACCCTTGCATGTTTTTGGTATCAGTAACTGTAATTGACCCAGAAACTGAATTTTGGTCCTTTTTAAATTATGCAAATTAGGTTTGCTATGTAGCATTGAAAGTGGAAAATATGACACTGATAATTTACAATAACTAAAAGACAATGGCTGTAGAACAGTGGTGTTGGGGAAATGCATTAATACACAATTGTTTTCTTAAAAGATTATGACTGCGATTTCATCGATTACGATGTCCTCTCGTGTTTAGTGAAGTGATACAGATATGTTTGATAGTAGGGGAAATTCCAGTTATATCGACTGTAATCTATTTAGTGATGTATAACAATGCCAATTAATGCCACAATGTAACTTATAAATACAAAACAATCTGTTTCTTCAGAATCTTAAAATGCATCATCTCTCCATAACCTATACAAAATTAATTGACTATAACAAACTTACTATAGAGGCAATTTCCCTTACCATTGTCAGTTGTCTTTATAATAAATTTCCACTGTATATATTGGGTTGTTTATGAAGAATCCCTCGCAGGGGTACACAAATTCCAACACAAAGTAGTTTTTATTTTTAATTACACATTGTAATACCACCTTTTGGTTAGGTGATTCATACACTCACATTTGAGTCTATATAACCCTATAATCCTAGGTTAGTGTAAAATCCAACAATCCTAGGTTAGTTTAAAAATGTTAAATAGTGATTCACCCATCGTGGGGTTAGGTTCTGTTAGGTTAGGTGGGCACATGTTACAAAATTAGTAGGACGTTAATGCCCCTTGTATATTCGTGTTCTGCATCATTAGTGGAGTGGAGATATACCATTTTCCGTGAAATTATTGTTATTTTTACAGAAAAGCCCCCTAAACTTAATAATTACCCAAATAAAACGTTTAAAAGACACGTAGACAATGTTCAACGATGTTATCAAGTTATTAACAAATTTTCTTTATGTTCTTGTAAACACATTTCGTAGGCCAACATAATTGACCTTAGCACACACAACTTGCAAACGCAATGGTTAATACTACATATATTTTAACATACCTTCGCACTGTGGATCTGGAGCGTTTCAATATTTCTGCCGCTCTTTCCGCGATGTTTCAGGGTTTCATTTCCCCTCGCCTAATTAAGGAATACAATGATTCGGTGAGGTTAATGATGTCCTGTTGGCGTTGGTGAGTGATGACTTTTCTTTTCTGCTAGAACTCATGACTGCACACAAAAACTACCGCAACATATAACGTAAAATACAATAAATAAAATTTTAAGCAAACCTGAAATAAATTTAAAAAATATTAAACACGTGAGAACGTACTACGAGTAATCTCTTATACAGGTATCAGAAACAAAAGGAATCGGCACAACGAGAAATAATAAAAAGTGGATATTAGTAAAAAAAAAATCAATAAATGAACTATTTATTATAGGTTAAACAAGATAATCGCACAAATTCTCTGGCACGAGTGTCAACCACATCTCGCCAACAATACACGGAACGAAGGTTTGTAAACAAATGGCCGCTCTACTTTCACCTTGAGCGGGATCATGTGACTATGCAAGAAACATTGAAATCTAAATATGTTAGCATCACGTCATTAATAATTGGCATAATAAAATACAAGTCTTTTCGAAACCTATTTGTAAGCGATAAATTAACAATTACGTTAAAAGTTTGGAACTATTTCTTCTCTTTGTGCTGGCAACCTAACGGCCTAACTGTATCCGCGCTCGCCGCTGTTTGTAATGTTATATGCATGTAGCTAACAGCTAGGGCTGTTTTTCAAAGGTTGATTTTCAAAAGTTTCTTCCAGTCGTGAACCGACTGTAGGTCTAATAGTCATGTTTTATTTTCTTTTAAATTATTACAAAAATTGATTTTATTTCGAGTAGTTTGTGATTGGCTGGACATAAGACAAGTAGAATTTAATGTTAACCACATATTTTGTTTGTCAACAAGTAATATTTGCTAAGTGTGTAAAGCTCATATTTTCCTAGGTGGTACAAGTGAAAAAATTTTCACAACCACAAATTTAAGAGACATTTAGACTGGATACATCTTGAAAAAGTATTAACTGAGACAAGTACTGTGTCATCAACTGCTGCTGGTACGATATTTCAAACTCATGACCTAGCTCTTCCACACCTACTACAGTAAGAAAGCAGCTTAATATTGAAACTATGGTTCAGAGTATGAAGCCTCTTGATTCATCGCATCCAAAGGCTCCTAAAATAACAACACTTATTGGGAGAATGAGCGGCAAAGATCTTCTTCCCGCCTTCAACGTGGTTGAGAAACAAGGTTTTCAGAAGGTAACAGTTCTTACTGCTGCTACTTTGCCCTAAGGATGGAGGCTGCAACGTCTTCCAAAATGTCCGGAAGGAAAACAAAAGTTACGTGGCTACTATCCAGAAGCCAAGATCTTGTATCGTGAACCTAGGTACACAATACCCACAAGCAAAGCATTTTCACATTTTGTTATCCCAGAAATGTTTGAGATGACAAAGGCTGCAGTAGAAAAGATTTTGCTGCAAGCAGAACATATTAGCATAACAACAGATATATGGTGTTCTGTTTCTAATGATGATTACTTGGCAATCACATGTCAAAATTGGCAGTAGGTGGGAACATCGCAACACAATTGAGGGTGTCATTTAAAGTGTGGGGTATCTAAGACAAAGTGCACATGGTGGTTCATGACAACACTAGGAACATGTTGTGTGTTATGGATATTCTTGGTGTCTTATCATTTTGGTTGCTGTGCTTGTACCTTGCAACTTGTGATAAAGGATGGTCATCTGAATGCCATAAATGTATCTGATGTTTGTTCTAAGGCTAGAAGAATTGTAGGCCACTTTAAACATTCAGTTCAAGCCACAAAGCAATTGAAAGTTTGTCAACGCTCACTTAAGTTCCCTGAGCACAGACTCATCCAAGATGAGCCTACGAGGTGGGACAGCACCTACCAAATGCTGAGCCGTCTTTTGGAGCAACAAAAAGCGATGAGTGTGCTGACTCCAGACTTGAAATTGACAACTGAGCTCAGTTCAAATGCATACTCTTTGCTTGAACAAGTTCTTCAAATTTTGAAATATTTCCAAAGTGCAACATTGACCATAAGCCTGGAGTTAACAACTGTTTCAGAGATAATATCTGCATACTCACATTTATTTCTCAATCATGTTTTAAAAAACCAGGACTGTGTGCGTATAGAAATTATCTAGTTCATTGAATGAAACTTCGTGATTGCGACATGGAAGCAAATAATCTTTGTAATTTGCCAACCCTTCTTGACCCAAGATTCAAAAATTAAGTTCTTTCCAATAAATCATTAGCAGACATTGCAAAAAATAGGCTCATCAGTGAAGCTTAAAAGGTACACTCGGAGCTTGGAAAGCCCACTGAATACTGTGAGGAAAAAGGAAATAGTGTGACTATTCCATGAGATATTTGTACAAGAACATTGTTTTACAGGCAAGAGTGGGAACAATTGCTGGCCCATCTGGTGCAGAAGTCACCGCATACTTATCAGAACCTCTCTTGCAAATTGATGAGAATGTATTTTTGTACTGGAGGAATTTTAAATATGTTTGAGAGTCTAAAGAAGGTGGTGACTAAATTCCTGTTCACCCCAGCAGGGTCCGTCTCTTCAGAGGGACTTTTCAGTACTGCAGGGCTGATGAATACAAAACGGAGAAATAATCTCAACCCAGAAAAGGTCTGACAGCATGTCTGTCTCCATAAGAACGTGGATTTTTATATAAACCATAAGCTTTAACTTTCTAGAACTCATTTTGTTCATGTACAGCCCAATTGTACATTTTCATCACATACCTGACATCTGCTTTTATTAATAATAAAAAAATAGAAATTAAAAAGTATACATTATTTTCATTACATAGATTCATGTGCCTATTAAAAGGAAATCAAGTTCCATAATATTCAGGAATAAGTGTTTGATGTTACTGTAGTGTCATACTTTTATTTTGTTTGTAATAGTGTTTATGTGTAATAATTTAAATTGCTTTTGCAAGTGTTGCTGTTATTATAGTTTCGTTTGTAGTTATGTTTATGTGTAATAATTAAAAGAGCGATTGGAAGTGTTGCTTGGCATGTTAACTATTAAAATTAATTTTACATTTCCTTGAAATTGTTTATATTCTTTATGCTTTGTACTGAAATCTAAGGTTTCTAAATAATTTTTTTTATTTTTCATAATAAGAAACATAGCTTTAAAATCTGCGAAATTGGGTTTGGACCCATCTCCACTAACAATAATAATGTTCACATCTCTATCAAATGTTGTTCCGATGAGTGATCAATTCAGTACTAGCTATAGCAATTGATCACTGAAAGTAACTGCATTTTTACTATTTCACATGTAACTCTTGCACATTTACTTCATTTTTTCACTTGGCATTTGCTTATTTTGCGATTTCATAATAACCAAAGTAAATTTTGTAAGAATTTTATGATTTTTTGGTCTTGCGAAAAACAGGTGTCCTTATGAATATTCTTACTTTTTTTTAACAAACTGTTTTGTCTGGCACTTCATGATAGGCTAATTCGCGACTCTGTTATGCTAATTTTGACTGGAATCTCCATTCGTATATGCAGTTCTGAGAAATAATTTTAACCATAACACATATATGTTTTGAAATATTGTTTCGTGAATAAATAACATCTTATTTCGTAGCAAACATTTTACAAATTGTCTCGTCAGGCGCTGCGTTTTACGGGGATTCACTGCTCAGGTTTAGGGTAATTTTACTGTTAATCATCATTTATATCTCAATTTCTGAGAGGAATCCTTTTACCTCAACATGCTTATTTTTTAAAAATATTTAGGTTTCATTAATAAACAATGTGTTGTTTTCTTTTGCTAACAGTAAAATACAGTCTGATTGGTCGTCAACTCAATGACCTGACATTGATAAAGAAGCTCAATTTTTTGAGCCTGAAAAATATGTCCAGCCGAGCTCAAGTCGCAAGCAGGTATTCGGTCTTAGTTTGATTCTCAAGTACTCCAGATTTTTGCAAGTGGGAATCATGCTGGACAATGCCACTGGTCGTTGGGTTTTTTCAGGGATCTCCTGTTTCCCCTGCCCTTGCATTATGGCGCTGCTCCATACTCACCTCACTTCACCCTCATCTGCTATAAAGTCCTAGTTAAGAGCTGCCCAAATCTCTCACCTTCAAGTACTTGCAGACCTCTAGTATTTATAATGCGTTATATCCCATTTTTCGCTCATGCATGTACATTGGTAAATTCAGCTAACTGTAATTTCCAGAGCAGTGAAATGTGAACATTGTGTTTGAAAAGTAAAGCACATGGCAATGTGCTTATTATTTACATGTGACTGAAATATACAAAATGGCTGAAAATATAAATTAAGCAGGTCTTTCAATAGTGCTCACTTTACCATGAACAGCGTTTATGGGCTGATAATCAAAACAAGTATAATTCTATTTGTTCTCTACAGAAATTTAATGGAATTAATATTTTCTTATGCTTTGGTATTGTTCATGACACCGGGGAGCCTGACGTAACTATGGGTAAAGCTGCCACCAGGATACTGTTTAGGGAGTGCCCGCCCTGTAAGGTCTGGTTGGAAGGTAGGCCTCGCCCCTTGGAGGTTTAAGGCAAGCAGTAGTTCTTTGGAGGCATAGCGGGGTACGGATGGGTGCTAGCCCGGACACCAACAAGGGCAATTAGATTTCTGAACTGAGTGCAAGTGTCCTCACACAGTTTACACAGAACACAACATGCCTAAAAATCAAAATGATACGATCTGACCTACTCTTTATAGATATCTGCCAACTGGATTTGTATAATATTTTCTTCTTGCACAAGGGATACAAAGTGATTTACGATCATGGTTTATAGGGCTGAAAATTTAAGCTCACAGTATGTGCAGTAAAACATCTTTCTCAGTTTACGGGCTCTGAACTATTAATCGGAGCATCTACATCCAATACTTAGGATACCTGGGATATTTATTGCATATGATACTTTAATATATTCCTTCTGTCTGCATAGAGGGCATGTTACAGTCAGTCACCACATTTTGGTTTGAAGGAATGATGGTAAAATACAAGTTAAGTTGCATGTCAAAGTGAAATTAATAAATGAAAATGAAAGATTTTAATTTCAATTTAATATGTAATTTATTTTAGGTTACAAATTTTCATACTGCTCCTGCAGTTCATGTCAGAAAACTAAGTTAAAATCATAGTGGTCAAATATTTTAAAGTACCAACACAGAATAGATTTCATAACTTATATGATGACATAGCTCTTACCCTGAAGTGTCTCGCAGAAGCGGCCTCCTTCGGCCTGAAGACAAAATGGCCTGCTGGAAGGGCTGTTGAAAAATGGCTACGAGTAACTGCGAGGCCGTTTTGACCCTTTACTTCACAAAGGGCGCCAGCGCCTCGAGGTGCGACATTTCATCATACTGTGAAATCCCGTCATGTGGACGGCCCAAGTGCAAACCGCTGAAGACTGCTACAGTGAGACCACCACAGAATGAGAGCGCTGAGAGCCAAAGTCCAATATTTATTTCATTCAAGCGTCGCATGAGTCAAGTTTCATAAAAAAATTAATGTATAAATAAACTCCTGTTTATAGTGTTTCCTTTGAAATAAATACACATTTACTAATACAGAAATACATAAGTAGGTTATATAGTAGTCAATAATACGTGCTGGACCTTGACTCTGGGTGTAAACTCTGGGTTGTCCCCACAATATTCTTGGCTACAAATGTTCCAAGAACATATATTTGTTAGAGAATTAAATAAAAGTTTTGCCAAAACTTTTTACTGCTTGTTTAAATACACAGATTACTGCATATTGCAAAAAAAAATTTTTCCGATTTGACATTACCACATTTTGTTGAAAAATTCTGGCCCAATAGAAGCATGTGAATGGTGTCTTAGTAGGTGGTGTGGAGAGTGAGGCAGGAAGATTAACTGCCATGTGTTCATTTGTTATGCTGCAGGGAGCAGCTGGCGAAGATGGGTGGCACACAAGGTCAGCACAGCTCTGCATCCACGCAGACCAGCCCCAGCATGGCAAAGCAGCACCAGCCGCCACCTTCCCAGCCTCCGTTGCAACCTGCTGCATCCCAGCGCACTCTGGTCAGGCATCGCATCCCCACTGCCAACCCTACCGTGCAGACCAAGAAGGGCCAGTGCCCCGAGACCACATCCACTGCCACTGGCACCGTCCGCCATTCCACTACGCAAACCCAGCATGGTCAGTGTCATCAAATGTTATTTCAAACATTTAGAGAAATGAAAATAAGGATGAGTGTTTGGAGGGTACTTTACCTTGTATTTTTTTGGATTTTATATAATTTACTTAAATGAGAACTAAATGTCTCTTATGCTATCAGCAGGTAATTATGTAACTACACACAGTTGAACCCCTATTTTACACTTTCCTGCATTTTACACCCCTTTTTCTGTTCTTTTTATTTTTTTCTATTTTGACACCATACATTTTTTTTTTTTTTACACTTTCCTGCAACATATTCTATGCACATTTCTGTTTTTTCTCTTACAAGCATTGAGAAATCCTTGTTTGGCATTTTGAACACATGAATTCAACTGTGGCAGTGAAACACCCCACAAACTAGCTACAATATTAAGTTGATGTGCCTAGCACTGAACATGAACCATGCTTTTGGAAAATATCACCCTCAAAGAGTCCATACATTTAGTCATGTAGCGTGCAGAGTCACTAACCACTGCTACAACATTTTCATATTTAATTTCATGCTGTGCTACCACAGACAAAATTGCTCGTGAACACTCAATGCCATTAGCATTCTCCAGTTCTTTTATGCCACCAACAAACACACGTTGTTCACCAAGTCTGAAAGAACACGTATCAACTATCAAAACAAAAAATACGCAGCACCCCATTCTGTTTGTGGTTTCATCACACACGATGCAAACTTTCTTGTTTTTAAAGCCTCCTTTAATTGAGTGAAATGATCCTCTTCGATTTTTGGGACATAATTTTCCCTCAGGACCTGGGCCGTTGGAATATCTCCTGAACCTGAATTAAAAGTGAGAAATTTGGTAGGCCTACTTCTTTGTTTATTTTTAAAACCTATTAATTACATCTAAGTAACACAAGCTTGTAAGGAAAATTCAGACGAATTGCCGTATTTTCCGGTTTATATTTGTATCAATGTTTTATAGCAATAGATAAAGGAACCTTAAAAGACACGCCTACATTAAAAACGTGATTTCAAAGCACTAAATAAAAATTGTCTGTTAATGACATTTAAGATATGTTGATTTTATGGTAACCTATGAAGATAGATATTTTCTCATAAAGTGGGAAGACATCGTCTGGGCATCACTGGGCAACAATATAGAAGAAAACGCTGCATTTACATGCTTACCTGGTACATATTTTTGAAGCCAATTTTTCAAGGACTTGTCATCTGCCTTTCCAATCGGTGTGTTGGCTGCAAGCAACATGTTCGTGAAGTCTATTATAGACTCTTGTTTATTTTGTTTCGTTGTCCGTCTTCTATCAATTGCACTAACAATGCTCAGTTGTTTTGGGGTGCTATTGTTTTTTAGGTAGAATTTTTTGTTTGTGCGAATCACCTTGTACATGTGTTGTGCATGTGTTTTTGTGTTGCCATTCAACATGGCTGTCACCGTATTTACACATCATAGTTTTGTTTCGTTCATGAAATATGAAGAAACCATCGTTAATACGCGTAACAGAGAACCCACGCAAAAACAAATAGTTAAGTAAATACCAAATAAATACAGTGCAAACTAGTATTGCCAACTTATACTAAACAAAGAATTAAGAAGCACCAGGAACCTTTTTTTTTAAATACTAAATAGTAATGATTTCGACTTAACACAACAGATTAATTGAAAATTTTATTATTACTGTTTACAAATATACGTCCCACGTATACTGTTCCACAGATAGTATCATGACTTGAGAAAGCAAAAACACGGCAACATGTTACACACAATGGCATCTATCAATGTGCACTTGTGGTGCGGTGGCGGGCGTTAGAACTATGCAAGATATCTTTCCCTTTCTCATGTGCGGCATCTATGGCCGAGCTCCAACATGTTTACATTATTACGTGCGCGCGATGAAGGATATTTTGTTTATGAAGGTGAGTGAACAAATTATTGCACGAGTGAAAAGCTATTTATTTGTTAAAAAAAATTTTACCTCCTTGGAAACTAAGTTAAAATATAAAAATATACTGTATGTTGACAAATTTCTGAATATGTTTTGGGGGTAAAATTCTTTTTTAATGCCAATATCCCGTAAAAGAGTTGTACTCCACTTTCTGTAGTAGTTTTTTTTTTTTTTTGTAAAAATGTGCAGCCTATACATGCCGAAATACGGTATTTCGCCACCTAGTGTTAAAATGTGAGTGCGTGTTTGCTTTGCAATACTATCAACAAAATTTTACTGGAAAATGTGGTTTTTTAGTTCAATAATGTCCGATATGCCATATTTCGTGTAAAAATGGAATTTTATGACAATTTTGAATTTATTGTTGTTTATTCGCGATCGCGAAAAGTACATGGCCCTACCTATAGTTATATTTTGACCCACCGTCTAAACCAAGACATCCTAGAAAGTCTGTAACAACTAGATAAACATATACATTTTGAGCATGACATACACAAAGAAATTACTTAAGGGTCTGCAAATATACACTGAAGAGCCAAAAAAACTGGTACACCTGCTTAATATCGTATAGGGCCCCCCTGAGCACGCAGAAGTGCCGCAAGACGATGTGACATGGACTCGACTAATGTCTGAAGGTATGCAGGAGGCAATTCACACAATGAATCCTGCAGGGTAGTCCACAAATCCAATCTGCGCCAATTTGAGAAAGGGTTGCATGTCTGTCACGTTTAATGATTCTCGTCAGTCGTCGTTTGTCCCGTTCTTTCACGATCTTTTTCCGACCGCAGCAATGTCGAAGATGTGATGTTTTACCGGATTCCCAATATTCACGGTACACTCGTGAAATGGTCGTACGCAAACATCCANTGTGATGTTTTACCGGATTCCCAATATTCACGGTACACTCGTGAAATGGTCGTACGCAAACATCCAAATGTTATCACTACCTCAGAGATGCTATGTCCCATCTCTCGTGCGCCGACTATAAGACCACATTCAAATTCACTTAAATCTTGATAACCTACTATTGTAGCAGCAGTAACCGATCTAGCTGCCGACCGCATCGCGTTACTGTGATTGGTTCCATACCNTGATAACCTACTATTGTAGCAGCAGTAACCGATCTAGCTGCCGACCGCATCGCGTTACTGTGATTGGTTCCATACTTCTATTATTTGCATATGCACGCCTATACCAGTTTTTTTTGGCTCTTCAGTGTATCTTTCCTGAAGGAAAAGTATCTTGGTGGGGAAAAGAAAGCCACNCCTATACCAGTTTTTTTTGGCTCTTCAGTGTATCTTTCCTGAAGGAAAAGTATCTTGGTGGGGAAAAGAAAGCCACCCTCTTCCTAGTACCAGTGATGACCAGGTGGAACTCTTGGTTTCATTCTGTTGAGTACATTGCAGAATATCTTGAAGATCTGATTGAATTCTTTCAGCAAACAGAAGCTGAGAGTAGTGCTACAAACTATTTCAGCAACTTAAGTATCACCAAGCGTGACACTGTGAAGTGCTATGCACTGTTTTTAGTAGAACACTGCACTGCACTTATTCAGAACATTGTGGAACTTGAGGGCTCACAGTACATCCTATGTCACAAATTATATTCGTTATCAGAGCTAGAGAACACCTTTTTGTTAGTTAGCAGAGGCATATTTACAGAAAAAACCTCTGCTGCTATTGCTTAACTGCCAACACAGGTTAAGCAGTATGCAATGAAGGAAGACCTAAAAAATGTGGGTTTGAATTGTCACTCCAAACTACACAGTCTTAAAGATAAAGACACTGCAAAACAATTTTTTGCAACCACTGATCAATTGTTTGGTGTCAGAAATATAACAATGAAAAATTGTTTGCGTCTGTAGGAAATCTCCCTTTGCTGAACACACTCACGCAGACAGAATTCCTGCAAGGCTATCTTGCTTTTCAGCTGCAAGTTTAAGGAATTTTGAAAGAAGGGCAAACTACCGATGTCCTGAATGTTTCCAGTTTAATTATTTACGTGACACAATTTCATTGTTTTGTAGTTTTTCGCATTGGATTTTCAAACATTCATGACACACAGTAAAGATTATTTACCACCTTTATGTTTTTAAGTGAATTTTTGTACCGCTTTTAACAGTTTTTTATGATCAAATTTGGAAATTTTATTTACCACTTTCAGGGGGCCTTAACTGTAGGCTATTCACGGTAAATTGAGCACTTTTGAAAACCCTCGTATTTGAAATAATAGTCTATAAATATATTTTATTCTAGTCTTACACGTTAACTTCCAAGTGCGATGGAATATCCACACTCTGTATATTACTTACATGGCAATAATTATTTAAAAAGGTGGTTAAAAGTATAAAATATAGCTCAAAGAAAAAAGTGGCTAGCGCCTCAAAAGTGCTCGTTTTACCTTGAACAGGCTATAATACCTAGTGTGGGTTTGTAACTTGACGCTACTAGGCCACCTGAGTTATACAGGATGGTGACTAGTACGTTATATAGTTAAATCACTTTGGTGCAGACTAAAGGCACCTGTGGTTGTTGCATTAGGGGTAAACAAATAATCGTATTCTCCATTATTTAGCACACCAGTATTTTATTTGTCTGAAGGTAACACAGGTATTTACACACACTGGTGAGACTGAGGCCCCCTACCAGTTGTAGGCCTGAAGGGCTGGTGGGCTGAATGCTATGTATNTAGGCCTGAAGGGCTGGTGGGCTGAATACTATGCATCGGGGAAGGTTGTTGAAGGGAGACGTTTCTCTACTTATCTGTGACTGCGGCTTTTGGCGAGTTGTCTTCGTTGGCAGCTGAGGCATGGTGAGTTGGGTGGCCCATTGTCAAGCCCTCGGACTGACTCTCGTTGGTGTGCTGTACTCAGCTGGCTTCTTCCTGCGGCTTTGACTGACTCTCTCGGTAGACCGGGATGGGTTTCCCGGGACTTGTGCTTTCTCGGCGACCTCGGGTGGCGTTACTCGTAGGAAAGCGCGTCTCCTCGTCTGCGTAGACGTCCGCAACTATCCGGCTTGCGTTTCTGACTTCCCCACCTCGTAAACTGCCACTACGTTTTCGGAAATGAACTCATACGGAAATGAACTCATAAGTTCTCGGCACTTCTACTGGGTTTGCCTCGGGAATTTACACATGATGTTTCGGCTTTTCCTGGGTTCTCTCCTCGGTGACGTCACTATTGACTGACTGACTGACTGACTGACTGACTCTCTGACTGACTGACTGACTGACTGACTGACTGACTGACTGACTGCCTGTCTGACTGACTGACTGCTTGCCTCGTCACCATACGGTGCACGACTACGATGGCGCCTCTCGGTCTGGGGCTGCCACTAGTTTCCAGGAATTAACTCATATTCTCGGCACTGTACTCGTCACATGACTGATTACTCCAGTGTCTGCTTCGCCTCCTGTTTCGGCGGAACACCTAACTCGCCTCGCGGTTGTACCACCGAACAAACTCTCGTATCGGCTGGCGATAATTGACTCGGCCGGGATCCGAACTCCTGACTGGTGGTACGACTGCCTCTCGCTCTAACTGCCTTCTCCGCCTCGCATCGCGGCTGCCGAACAACTCCTTCCCGTCTCGGCTGAACAACTGTTCGTGAACAACTGATCTGAACAACTGACCTCGTGCCTCGTTTGCCTCGTGAATTTAACCAGTCTCCCGCTATATCCAAGTTAGCTGTCAGCAATTTCTCTAGAGAGAAATCGGGAAATCGCCTGTGTACCTCGCAGGTTTTTTGTGTAGGATTTCATGTCTCGTCAGTGGCTTGTGCACTCCAACGAGGGTGGAGGGAGGGTGTGGTTACTGTGGCGGGGATTCCTGGGAGCTGTGTCTGCTTTAATTCTCGTCGAGGGCTTATTTCAGCTATTTCTAGGGACTTACCCTGTTTCTCTTGCTTCGGTTCTTTCCAGAGTGTCATTATATGTCGGGACATCCCCGAGGGTGTTTCCCCGAAAGTTTCGTTGTCACCTGCCTGCCCTGGCTGGCTGGCTGGCTGGCTGGCTGGCTGGCTGCCTGCCCAGGATAACTGTAGCAGGGTGTGAAAACAGTGCAATGCCTATCCCATGTACCCGTCACGCGTCAGGTTTCAGATCTACTTAAAGCTGCTGCAAACTATTAATATATTAAATAAGGTTTGCCAGATTTGCACACTGAAAAAATTGTTAGCAGTTTTCTTTGAAATGTGGATTGTTACCCAGTGCAATTCTGAAAGCAGGATGCTTGTCTTACAGGTCATGGCCATGTTCACGCACACAATCACCAGGCACTACCAGATGTAGTGAAGTCTGCAGCAACGAGCACCACGCCACATGCCCACCAGTCAGCTCAAGGCAAGGCTCCAGGGCACACCTGCCTTAAAGGGCTCAAAAGTGCCAATGGCAACGCAGAGCCTATCAAGAGAGTGCCCTGTGGGGATTGTGAGTATTCACTTCTTCAGCCTCTTTTTCTGATGCAGTATAATAGAACAGTTTTATCGCTCCTGTTTCTACTATGTTATAAACTTTCCTTCCACCGCTTTAAAGGGTCGATGTTTCCCACTTTCATCATTATTCTCTCCTCCCCTCCTCCTTCTTACTACTAACTATCTCCCTCCGCCGCACTGTCCCCCTCCACCTCGAGAACATTTCCCTCTCCCCCTTCTTCTGTACCCTCTCCCTTTATCACTACCTCTCCATCT
>NQII01000573.1:735388-753274 GCA_002778355.1 Clitarchus hookeri
CTCCCCCTCTCCACCTTCCCTTCTTCCTCTCCCTTTTCCCCTCACCCTCTTCCCCTCTTCCATCCCCTCTCTTTCCCTCTTCCACCCCCTCTCTTTCCCTCTTCCACCCTCTCTCTTTCCCTCTCTCTCCATCTCTTTCTCTCTTCCTCTCTCTCCCTCACCTCTCTCTCTTAATGGTTATTATAATTGTGTTTTGCTGTAAATGATATCATCAGCATGTAATAATATAAATTTTTGTTTAAATTACTAGTGTATCTCATTATGAAATTGTGATTCAAGATACAATATATATACATGTCTGTTATATATATATATTATACCTGTATGTACCATAGTTTCTCACCTTACAATAAATTTTATATTGTTCACATACAGTATATATGTTGGCCTACATGGCAAACATTGCTTTAGCAAGATCAATATAAGCACAAAAAATTTAAATCTCAGATTGACAAGAACTTGTCCAGATTGCTTTGATTTTTATTTTCATATAAACTGGCTGTATAACGTTGCAGTTCCCAGACGTTATATTTTCTGGGACATCAGGTACACTGCTTAGATAGCGAGAATAGGCTTCCAAGTGCTGCATGGTTTCTGAACATTTCACTGGCTTCGCAGCATCATCATGTGATTCGAGGCTCGTGTGTTCACAGAATTGAAAATTCCACCAAAAGTTGATTAGAGTAAATTTGTATCAGTGTACACACATTTTACTACTGAAATAAAACAAAAAATGAAAAAGTCCATAATGGACGTCATGAAATTATAAAGAAAATAGCAGTAAAGTGACAATGTCAAGGAAATGTTTTAAACACATTAAAAGTGATATTTTTTAATCATTTTTATAAGTGCTATATTTAATTATGTATTTAAATAAAATTAAGTGATTTCCTTATTGAAAATTGAAGTTGGCAGTTTGAAAGGAGTGCTGCAAACCCGAAGGATCAATTTGTAGTGCAACGGCTAGGCTAAGAGTATGTTTTCCGTCATGTGCGTTGTGTTTGTTGACATGTAGCAATTTTTAGTTCAAAGTTTTGGTATTTCCTGGGTCCAATGCTATAACCTGTTCAATACCGATTGTGGCGCTGCGATCGGCAGTTGTAGTTTAATGATGGCGTGCAAATTATTGACGGACGCGCAGCTGCCACAAATTTTGTTGAATATTGCTGGGTAATTTTCCCATCCAACTAAACATTTGGTCCTCAGGGCACTGGATCGTAAAAGTGAACACAGAAATCATAGTAGTTTCGTTCCGTGTTCAGTTTTCGGTTTGCGAAAAGTGATTTTGTTCCGATGCATTTTGTGCTTCCGAGTGGTGTGTCGTGAGATGAACTATGCTATTTGTGTTATAAAAACGCACACTACTCGCATTACTTCGAATTTGTGTGCAATTCAAAAAAGGTTTTTTGTTTTTGAGAAAGTGAGCTGCTGGAACAGTAAATGTGTGAAAATCTGAATATGATTGTCTACCAAGTGGATGCTGTCGTTTGTGAATAATGCGAACTACGGTCAGTGCCAATAATTATGTAAATCAAAACATGAACATATAACAAGTATGGTTTACATTTTGGTGATCTTCGTGCATGATAAAGTTAATGATTCTGGCCGTTGTAATTCATGTGCGTTTTGAGGTTAGTTGCAACAGCGCACAGTTATGAAAATGGCTTCCAAAATAGTTGCAGCTCATCTACGGTTGGATCATGCCGAAAACTGTATGTAAAGAGCTTTGGCCTTAGGTGAAAGAGCACTAACAAACCCTTCGCAAATGAAATTATTCCATGCCACATGCCGGGATCTGGAATACATATGCAAAAGTTTTGATTAGGATCACTTAACCATTTTAACAGCTGTAGGAGAAATTGACGATCTCAATGAAGAAGTTCATCGTAAACTTCTAAATGGTTTCGACGATTTTTATTACAACTCAATCGCCATTGCAGAGTCCTTGTCTCAGTCATCTGTGGATTAAAAACACCCATCATCGGCTTCTACTTCAAGGGTAGTGCTTCCTATGATAAAGCTGCCAACATTCAGAGGTGGCATTGGGCAGTGGGAGAACTTTGCTAATTTATTTGATACATTAGTTGCTTCAAACTGTTGGTTAACTAATGTGGAAAAACTGTTGTATTTGAAGTCGTCAGTGTTAAGGGAACCACTGTCATTAATACAGTCTGTTCCACTCGCCCCAGATAACTATGAGGAAGCTTGGACCTTACTTGGGAAACGGTACAACAACAGGCATCTTATTGTCTCTCATTATATTGATGCACTTGTTAATGCACCTCATCAAGTAATGCTTCAAGTCTGCTGCAGTTGTTAGCCACAATTCATGAACACACAGCTACATTAAAGGTTTTGAATGTGTCTGTTGAAACTTGGGATCCACTTTCGTTACATCTGTTTGAAGGGAAGCTGGATTTGAACCTTAGAAAGGAATGGGAGCTCACTATTGTTGATCCAACAACATTGCCTACACTCGCTCAGTTCCTTACTTTTCGTGAAGGTCGTCAATGTATGGTTGAATCTTTGGCTGGAGGGCAGAAGTACAAAAATTCACAGAAATTTACTCGTTCACACGTCACACAGTAATTGGTCGCAAGTGCAGGAGAGGAATCGACACAGTGTGAACTGTGTCAGTACTCTCACACATTGTGTAAATGTTCACAGTTCCCTGATCTCTCACCAAGACAACGGTTTGAAAAGGTAAAAGGTAAAATGCTACAAACCTTTGTATTGATTGCCTCAGGACATCACATAAATAGAAGAACTGTCCCTCAAAGACTAACTGCCGCCAGTGTAACTTGAGACATCATACCCTGTTACATTTCGACAAGAACATTCCCTCTGAAACTGAAGGATTATCATGCAATGCAAATAGAGACAGCACAGAGTGGAAGCAGTGGGCTCCTACTTCTACCCTCACAGGCTTGCATACACATAATTTGTTTTGTTTGCAACAGCTCTTGTTGAGATAATATTGGTAATAGTCACACAGTTAGATTGCTTCTAGATTCAGGCAGCTAAGCAAATTTCATTTCTAGTAACTGTTTGCAGAAACTTGGGTTGCCCCGGCGAAAATATTTGAGATCCGTACATAGTTTTTCAGGGTCAGCAGTGACAGACATAAAGGTTATCACCACATACCAAATCCAGCCAGTTGATGATCCCGCTCACCAATTCGGAGCTGACATGCTAGTTTTGAATCAAATTAGTGGTATGTTACCTAACACTAACAAAGCCAATCAATGGGAATATTTGGCGAACCTACGCTTGGGGGACACCAACTTTGGAACTCCTCACCCTATTGATCTGTTAATTGGAGCCGTACTGTTTCCACTAGTACTAACTGAATCTTGCCTGAAGGGTGTCCAGAATCACCAGTCGCTATGAATTCTCTGGTGGATTGGCTTATATTGGGAAGGGTGGACTCTGAAACTGTGGAACCCTCGTCATAACTCTCTACGTGTCTTCATGCTGCTTCATCACTTGATGAAACTATGAAGTGGTTTTGGGAGTTAGAGGAACTACCCATGGCTGCTCCTTTTGTCCCAGATGAGAAGCAATGTGAAGCAATATTTGCGCAAACTCATCAGTGAACTGCAGATGGCAGGTACAAGGTGTGCCTTCCATTCAGGTCAGCAAAACCAGAGCTAGGAAGTTGTAGACCTCAAGCTCTATTTCGACTACATTGGCTGGAGCAAAGATTTCGCTGGAAATCTGAGCTGAAGCAGATGTATGCAGAATTTATGGCAGATTATATCACTACTGGCCACATGGAAAGGGTACCTGAGTACACAACAGATTGTTCCTGAGCGGTGTACATTCTCCACCATTGTGTCTTGAAACCTGATAGTACAATCACCAAGCTTCGGGTTGTATTTGATGCATCAGCCAAAACTTCATTAGATGTCTCACTGAATGATGTATTGCTGCCAGGCCAAAAATTGCAGTGTGAGATAAGTGATTTGATTTTGCGGTTCCGTCTGCATCATACTGTATGCACTGCTGACATTCAGCAAATGTACAGAAAAATATTAATTCATGCTGAGCATCAAGATTTTCAAAGAATTCTATGGCGTTCAGTTGAATCTGAGTCTCTTCAAGAATATCATTATAAAACAGTAACATACAAGGTAGCATCTGCTCCGTTTTTTGCACTTCGTACTCTTAAAAAACTTGTAAAGAATGAAGGCCACAAATACCCCATGCGGCGGCAGCCCTAATCTCAGATACATATGTAGACAATATTGTTACTGGTGCGAAGTCAGTGGCAGTAGCGTCCGTCATCCAAGTGCAACTAGTTGCGTTGTTGAAAACTGGGCAATTTCACCTTCAGAAATTTGCTAGCAACAGTCGAGAATTTCTGAATGATTGCCATCATCTTAGCTCTAGCAATCTGTCTCTCACTTGTTTGATTCAGACAAATGTACTACCTTGAATATTTTAGGGCTGCAGCGGTATCCTAGTGTCTACCAGTTTTCATATTGAGTGCAACCTTTGAGTAAAGCAGTCACTAAATAGGAAATCCTCTCTGATCTATCAAGAATATTTGACTCATTGGGTTGGTTGTCCCCTCTGCTGTTGCTGGTGAAGTGTTTCATTCAACAACTATGGATCCATGGTGTAGAGTCAGATGCAGAACTTCCTGCCGCTGTTCACACAAAATGGTTACAACTCAAGAAAGACATTTCGCTGCTGGAAAGATTTGGTGTGCCCAGAGGACCTCTAGTGACCACTACTGACTGTCTACAGCTACAAGGTGGGTTATGCTGCAGTAGTGTATTTACGAGTTGTGCATCAGGGCGATTCAGTGTCCGTACACCTGTTCATGGGGCGGTCTAAGGTGGCTCCTATCAAACGGATTTCGTTTTCAAGGTTCGAATTGTGTGCAGCATTACTGCTGGCAAAAACTCTTTGTTACGTCCTAACACTTGTTGGGTCGACACTTAGGTAGATTATGTGTTTGCCTGGACTGACCGCACTGTAACAGTGGCATGGATTCGTTCATCATCCCATCATTGGAAGATATTTGTAGCCAACAGGGTTGGAGAAATCCACACAAACAGCCCCCCTCCCCCTCCGCAGAGTGGTGGTACCCTGTGCCATCAGAGCAAAATCCTGCAGACTGTGCTTCAAGGGGCTTCTTACCATCCCAACTTGTGGGCCATCTGCTGTGCTGTGGTGGGAAAGACCGACGTGGCTGCAGGAGACTCATGATGTCTGGCAAAACACAGTGAACTGTTGGCGGAATCAGTGTGTGACTTACTGTTTGAAGGGCGCGTCACAATTTCCAACCTGATGACTGGAGTGGCTCAGCAAATTTATTGTGTTCACTGCTGCATCAATTTTCATGTCTTCACAAGATAAAGAGAATTACGGCTTATTGCTTGCGATTTATGAAACCTCAGTTGGAAAAGCCTACTGAATGTTCCTCGTTGTGAATTGATGAACAGTTTTTATGTTCTGGGTGAAAAAAACTCAACAGGTACACTTTGCATCACAATTATCATCTCTTGAGAAGGGAAAGTGTCCAGATACCCTCAGAAAGTTAAACCCATTTTTTGACTCGGAAGAAATTCGAGTTGGTGGGATTTTGCATAATCAGATTTGCCACATGATCAGAAACATCCTTCACTTCTCCCAAAACAGTGTCGCTTGACTGAGTGGATTATTGACCAATTGCACAGAGATTTGCTTTACCCTGGTCCGCAATACTTGCTATCAGTACTTCAGCAAAATTTCTGGATCATCAGTGGCAGAGATGTAGTGAGACGCAGGCTGCACTTGTGCATGATATGTTTTCAGTTTTGGCCACAACATACTACGCCAAGAATGGGAAATCTTCGGCTGAAAGAGTCACTCAGGCCAAGCCTTTTCTGAAAACCGAATTGTATTATGCTGGTCCATTTTCCATTACAATTGTCAGAGTCAGGAAACCTATGACGTTTAAAGCATACATCTGTTTGTTCATCTGTCTTGCCACAAAAGCACTCTATTTAGAAGTGGTGTCGTCTCTCAGTACTGACGCATTTCAGGCTGCACTGCGAAGATTTGTTGCACGTCGTGGGTGGTTTCAAGATCTCGTCAGTGACTGCGAGAATTAACTTTGTTGGTGCCAGCAACCAGCTGAAGGAATTATTTACTTTCCTTCTCAGCACAAGCAAAGATGAGACTTTGAAACAAGCATCATGCAGGCAACAAATCACTTGGCACTTCAACCCACCTGAAGCTCCTCACTTTGGAGGACTGTGGGAAGCTGGTGTCAAAGCAGTCAAGTCACACCTAACAAAGGTTGTTGGGAAGCAATTGCCGAGTTATGAGGAGTTCTACACTCTGCTCACCCAAGTGGAGGCAGTCCTCAACTCACAACCATTGTGTGATCTGCCTCCAGGTTCTGACCCCAAGCTATTTCTTAGTATTAAGTCCACCTCAGATACTCCCAGAAGAGGATGTGACTATAGTTCCATCTAATCGTCTTTCAAGGTGGACACTTCTGCAGCAACTTCATCAATTCTTTTGGTCACGTTGGCTCATGGATTATCTTCATCAGCCGCAAGTTCAGGGCAAGTGGACGTTGGACGCACCTAACATGCAAGTGGGCACACTTGTCCTTGTTCAAGAATCTAATATGCGACCTATGAACTGGCATCTGGATTGTGTTGTGAAAACATCCCCTGGCCCTGATGGTGTTGTACGTGTGGCTCAGGTGTTCACCTCATCAGGAACCATTACCAGACCAGTTGTGAAGCTATGCTCCTTGCCAGTGAATTAGTTGAAATGTAATATTTCAAGGCGGGTGGGATGTTTACCATCGTGCGTGTTGTGTTTGTCGACATGTACCAAGTTTTAATTAAAATTATTGTATTCCTCGGGCCAGTGCTGTAACCTGTACATTACTGACTGTGGTGCTGCAATCGACAGTTTCGGTTAAAGATGGTGTGCAATATAAAACGTTTCTAGCTCTAGTCTCGTTTCTTTTAGCATATACAATCATTAAGTTTTTTTTGTTGTTATGAAATAAGTCATGCGTGAATGTTATATTCACTAGGCCTAGGAACACACAAACTAACATAAAATATATTACCCAATTTTTCTGGAATTCCTGCCAGAATGCTTTTCTCCTGAATTATTCCAAATGGCAAAATTTCATTCCCGTACACCCCTGTTAGTTACAGTTCTACATTTTTGCAAGTGGAACCCCCATGTTATAATGTATTCTGCATTAAAATTGAAGAAATATAACCATTATGATTCAAGCCATGCAGATTTAAATAGTGTGTGTGCAGGTTACCCTTCTCTCTCACTATCACTGTGCTTTTATTTGGTGAATCTCCTTGGCTGTCTCCATTCGGGTGATTGTATTCTGTGATTCCCCGTGCCTCTCATCTTCGGGGTGCTTGTATTCTGTGAGTCTTCTTGCTTCTCATCTTCGGGGTTCTTTTATTCTGTGAGTCCCCTTGCCTCTCACCTTAGAAGTGTTTGTATTGTGAGAGTCCCCTTGCCTCTCAACTTTGGGGTGCTTGTATTGTGTGAGTTCCCTTGCCTCTCAACTTTGGGGTGCTTGTATTGTGAGAGTCCCCTTGCCTCTCACCTTCGGGGTTCATTAGCTAAATGCTTGAAACGATGGCCTCCATCTTCGTTGCTGCATTTAGTTAGTACTCTGTGCTTAAAATGGTGATACACAACGTAAAAGTGTGTCTGCATTAATTTGTGCACAAGCATTTTGGATATGTTCAATTATGTTGTCACTGGTTATTGGCACTTTGAGATATACCTTATTTTTGAGGAAACCCCACGAAAAGACATCTAATGACATAAGGACTGGTGATCTGGCAGGCCAATTTATCGCACCACCTTTACTGATCCAGAGACCATTATAATTGTTATCTAACATCACCTGTGCTTCTGTTGTGTGATGTGCTGGCAACTTTCATGTGGAAACCACATTGTCTGTTGCTGTTCGAGGCTTAGGTCTTCACAAGCAATGTCAGTAGGTTGTCTTGCAGCTACTCGGTACTGCTCTCATTCTATACTAGTTTTCTACTGCAGCTATTCTCTCTGCAAGTGTGTCTATTGTGTAGTTCTCTCAAAAACAACAATACCTTCAGAAAACAAAAGAGAACCACTTTAACCAAACTGAAGCAGGTTTGAAGGGGGTGGGTTTCGCCACTGCTGTAGGAGGAAGTGAGAAGGAGAAAGGAAGATAATGCCCAAATCAAACTAAACACAAGGAGTGTTGTGGCAGCGAGAGCGAGGCTGGCTGAGTCGGTCAAGGTTACGGCAGTCAAAAAGATAGAGTGGAGAATGAGAGAATGAGGAAGGAACAAAAGTCGCGTAGATAGAAAATCACCATCCGACACATTTAGGATTGTTATATATTTTTCGCGGCAACTCATTTTCCATTCTGTACTGCGTAATTAATCACTTTTAACTTGAACCCGACAGTGTAGTGGCACTTTTTTTCACCCATTACTTTTCTTTGTAGGCGTATGTCACTGTATTGCACTTCGCAATAAAAAGTTGATGAACACTGCACAGTAACAGTGTAGCTACATTTTGTAAAGCAGATGTCACTGGTCGCCTTCTAAACAAGCAGGTTCAATTAGCGGGTTGTTTTGACATCCTCGAAAGGGTGTTGGTGGAAGAGAAGGGGCGGGAGAGGATGGAGGAAGAAGACGAGAGTGACATGTGACACAGACAAAAACTGCTTTTTACCCCTGGTCCTTTTCCCAATGTCAAGCCACTGGCATGGAATATTTATTGCTTTATACTGCCTGCAACAAAAAAAAAGTGGGATGGTGACAGCGTTGTGAGCTACAACAGTTTTTTGAGAAAACAGAAAACCCAGCGCATAATGGAATCCTTATACAGTGGTTGAGGAAACTATCTACAAAAAAAAATCATTGGATATTAGAAACTGCGGTACTGCGGAATTACTGTATATATTAACTAATTATAATTAAATGTATGAAAAAAAATTTCTCTTGAGCAAATGCTGTGCGAGTGTGATTAATTTGGTAGCATCTCTGCAGCAATTGAAGCAATTCAAAATACTGCCAAATTATGACGTATCTGTGAGTTTGTACATGTGCTCGTATAACTGCATCGGTCATAAGTTTGATGGTTGTTATATTGANCAACATTTTTTTGAGAAAACGGAAAACCCAGCGCATAATGGAATCCTTATACAGTGGTTGAGGAAACTATCTACAAAAAAAAAATCAGTGGATAATTGAAACTGCGGTACTGCGGAATTACTGTATATATTAACTAATTATAATTAAATGTATGAAAAAAAAATTCTCTTGAACAAATGCTGTGCGAGTGTGATTCATTTGGAAGCATCTCTGCAGCAATTGAAGCAATTCAAAATACTGCCAAATTATGACGTATCTGTGAGTTTGTACATGTGCTCGTATAACGGCATCGGTCATAAGTTTGATGGTTGTTATATTGATGAACTTCTGAGTGCGGCGTAAAGTCCAACACATCCGTATTAAGCAGACAAATTCCAAGTTAATTATCCAATCTGGTGCCTCTTGCTGATGTCTTGATATTTAACAGTACCATGATTTTCGTAATATTAAAATGTTTCTTCATTCATAATTAACTTTTAACTTTTTATTACAGCTGAATATTATTTGTTGTTTTAAAATTGGTTTTTCGACAACGTAACATAACTCGGGTCAAAATTAAATAGGAATCATACTATGAGGAAAGAAAATAATTTAAACTGAAATTTTAAATACATACGATGGCTAGTAATGCTGTTGAAGGGCTTTGCTTATGGTTTGATGTAATTTAAACAAGACAGAGTTTGTTAAATTTCATCTGCACATACGCATGTAAAAAAAAAAAACCAAAATTCAGACACTGGAGAGCCAAAAAACACTGGTATAGCCATGCGTATGTAAATAACACAGGTATGGAACCAATCAGAGTAACGCGATGCGGTCAGCAGCGCCTATGTAAGACAACAAGCGTCTGGCAAAGTTGCTAGATCGGTTACTGCTGCTACAATGGCAGGTTATCAAGATTTAAGTGAGTTTGAACTTGGTGTTATAGTCGGCGCATGAGAGATGGGACATAGCATCTCCGAAGTAGCGATACAATTTGGATTTTCGCGTACGACCATTTCACGAGTGTACCGTGAATATCGGGAATCCGGTAAAACATCAAATCTTCGACATCGCTGCTGCCGGAAAAAGATTGTGAACAAACAGGACAAACGACGACTGATGAGAATCATTAAACATGACAGACGTGCAACCCTTTTCAAATTGGGGCAGATTTCAATGCTGGGGCATCAACAAGTGCCATNATCATTAAACATGACAGACGTGCAACCCTTTTCAAATTGGGGCAGATTTCAATGCTGGGGCATCAACAAGTGCCATCGTGCAAACTATTCAACGGACTATCATTGATATGGGCTTTCGGAGCCGAAGGCCCACTCGTGTACCGTTGTTGACTGCACGACACAAAGCTTTACGCCTCGCCTGGGCCCGCCAACACCGCCATTGGACTGTTGATAACTGGAAACACGTTGCCTGGTCTGACAAATCTCGTTTCCAATTGTATCGGGCGGATGGACGTGTACGGGTATGGAGACATCCTCATGAATCCACGGACCCTACATGTCAACAGGGGACTGTTCAAGCTGGTGGAGGCTCTGTCATGGTATGGGGCGTGTGCACTTGGCGTGAAATGGGACCCCTGATACGTCTAGGTACGACTCTTGACAGGTGACAGATACATAAGCATCCTATCCGATCACCTTCACCCATTCATGTCCATTGTGCATTCCGACGGACGTGGAGAATTTCAGCAGGGCAATGCGAAACCCCACACGTCGAGAGTTGCTACCGAGTAGCTCCAGGAACGCTCTTGTGACTTTAGACACTTCCATTGGCCGCCTAAATCACCAGAAATGAACATTATTGATCATATCTGGGATGCCTTGCAACGTACTGTTCAGAAGAGATCTCCACCGCCTCGCACTCCTATGGATTTGTGGACTGCCCTGCGGCATTCATGGTGTGAATTGCCTCCTGCATACCTTCAGACATTAGTCGAGTCCATGCCACGTCGTCTTGCGGCACTTCTGCGTGCTCGCGGGGGCCCTACATGATATTAGGCAGGTGTACCAGGTTTTTTTGGCTTTTCAGTGTATCTTACATAACATTAACCTTTTATAATTAGTTAATTATCTGTAACATATTATTACACAGCGTCTCACATTAAAGGGTGATGCATTGTGTTTCTAACCTCTCAATTGTATATTTTGCATCCTGATTGTGTATGTTTTGCATAATTTAAAGAATAATATACATTCATGTCATAAAAGTAAATCATGAAATATTTTATGTTGAGTGAAGATGGTCAAGTATTTTCTTTGCAAATAAAAATTACAGAAATTTTTTTTTTGTGTTTAAAATGAATTGTTTAAATATTGGTAGCTTCTGTATTGCATACAATGATTAATTACTGATGTACCTTCATTGGGCAATTCAAATGAAAGCAATTGAGAATCTATCACTCCATAGAAAGTAGTTTGCATAGTAAAATTTACTCAATACATAAGTCATTAAAAATTAAATTGAGATTTAGATGTTTTCAGCAACCTGGCCATAGTAATGCTTAGAATTTTTCAAAATAGTGTATTTTTAATTTCAAGTAACTAACTGTCTGATAGGGGCCATTTCTACCAAGCAAGGTCTGCTAGTTTGTGGTGTAACAACACAGTGCATATCTTTTTACTTCTTACTCGTAGCTTGAATGAAGCCCCTTTTTGACTTTGAACTTTTATTTTATATAATGGATAGGTGGCACAGAACGTAACATTTGTTGTGTGGTTTCCAGATGAAAGTGAAATTCCTGAGCTAGAGGACTCGTCAAGCCAAGATGACTCGTGTTCAGAGCGGTCCAGTTCCACCACGGCGTCGACACAGCGAGACTCGCGTCACTGTGACTGCTGTTACTGCGAAGTCTTTGGCCATGGCATGGTGAGTAGGTATAGAGTAGTACATTTAGTCACGTTACATTACAAATAGTAAACAGAATGCACAAGCTCACAAATGCCGGGAAAACATAAGCGGATGCAACATTTTGCTGGTGGCTATACCAGCTTCTTCAGGCAGCGAGTGGTGGCACACTACAGTCTCTTAAGGGGTGGTTGGCAAACTAATGCATCTTCTGCAGTTTGATACATTTTAAAATAGTGTTTTTTGTAGTTCCACTTTTGTAATGGTGCACANAAACTAATGCATCTTCTGCAGTTTGATACATTTTAAAATAGTGTTTTTTGTAGTTCCACTTTTGTAATGGTGCACATCCTCTAGGATTCAGATTAGGTCAAGTACGTGTGTGCATGTTCTCATGTGTGTTCCTGTGTATGTCTGTTAGTTGTCCTCTTGCATAAATTTTTATCAGTTAGGTCAAGTACGTGTGTGCGTGTTCTCATGTGTGTTTCTGTGTATGTCTGTTAGTTGTCCTCTTGCATAAATTTTTATCAGTTTCAAAAAAAGCAGTAAATAAGGTCCCATCTTACATCCAACATGTTTTAACATCAGTTATTGTGAGGAACCACTNGTTTCAAAAAAAGCAGTAAATAAGGTCCCATCTTACATCCAACATGTTTTAACATCAGTTATTGTGAGGAACCACTTCACAAACTTTGTTGTGTAATTACCTATGAGACATCCTGCCCATGAAAGTGGACAATGCTTAACATGAAGGTTTTCCTCATCAGTTGTGGTGAAGTGAGATGGTGATGGAACAGTGATGGAATACAGGGGAAGGGGCATGGGAGTAGACTACCTCAGATAAACCCAACTACCTTCCTGTTTCCCACCTACGGAAACCCAGAATTAATGCTGTCAGTAATTTAAGTGAGTTCGCTGTGGTGGAAGGATCCTAGCTACAAACTGTGGCATAATAAATATATAAGGGTGGTAATTTATTCTATGCACAAAAATATGTCTCTTTGTGCTTTTATGCAAATTACAGGCCATAATATTTCAGTAGATTTGCCCATATTTTTTATTTAATATATTTAAGTTATTTATAACTAAATTTTGTATTATTGAGATTATTTTGAAGTGTACTGTACTAAGTTATTTGTAATTGCGTGTCAAGAATGGAACGTTGTTCACAGTCTCATGTCGTCTGAAACTAGTGTGCACTGCCCNAGTTATTTGTAATTGCGTGTCAAGAATGGAACGTTGTTCACAGTCTCATGTCGTCTGAAACTAGTGTGCACTGCCCGACAAGATTTGGCATTGCGTAGTCGATGGTGAGATGGATAGACTGCAATGAGCGTAGTTTCAAAGGCTGAAAACTGTTTTCATAAGTAAAACTAATGCAGTACAACTGGGAATACAAGTTAAAGAAAACTTTTTTTTTACTGAGCTGTCAGGGAAAATTGCACATTTGATCTGGAAAACCTGGACAGGTCAGGGAATTTTGAAACAGAAATTGAGTTGCCACCCTATTTTTGGTTTTTGTTCTATGACACTGTTTTCTATAATGCTACAAATATAGACTAGATATTAGACATTATGTTGTTTCATTGCTTTAGGAAGTACACAGTTACATTAATTTCTGTACAGCAAATTTTTTTCATGCAACAAAAAAATGTCATATAGTTTTCAAAATAACATGGTTCAAGAATTCCCTTTTTTATACATTTTGAAAGTTATTAATGTAAACGTTGTAATGAATACAAATATGTAGTTACTGCAAAATAAATTACATGGTAGATATGGATGTTTGATACCAATGCATTGAAATTTTAAACAGGTGCATTATGTTAGTAAAATAAAAAATGTGAGCTTAGTATAGAGTAGTTGTTGTGCCATCTTTTAGTAAAATTGTGCATTTTCAACACTTGTATGATGAGCGAAGTGTGTTGCAGCCATCAGTAGCGCCGGTGAGCCGCAACTACCAGGAGATGAGGGAGAGACTGCGCTTGTTGTTGACAAAGAAGAAAGCAAAGTGCAAAGGAAACAGTCCGGCCTCTGGTACGACGCCTCCCTCCCCGGTATCAGTGCCTGACACGAATGTGAAGCCTACGGTGACTGCGGCCCCACCCGGTACCGCACTGCCGGCCCCAACGTTTGGCTCAGCCCCACAGGAGGAGCTGGGCGACGTAAAGGACCCCCGTGACCTCGAGGCTCTGCTCAACTTCATCGAGGGAAACCAGTCCACCCGTTGCAAGGATGCCAAGAAAGCCGCCAAGAAAGCTCGCCAGAAACAGAAGAAGGTTGGTCTTCAGTCTTGTTTAGCATATGGCTACATTTGTTGAGTAGAGCCATCATTAAAAAGTGTGGTTTCATCTTTATTATAAAATATTTAGCATTTTTACATTAGTAAAGTTGCTGATTTTATTTTTACAAATACCTTATATAGTTACAGTAACTATAATAGATCCTTGCGAGTGATAATGTAAATAAATTTTAATAACTTTATTGTAACTACATAAACAAGATTAAGTCTTTTATTTGAACTAAGATAACACAGGTTATTACCATAGAGTTAAGAAAAATCACATTTTAGGATTTAATTTGTTTAGCCAATATTTTGGATATCTTGGAAGGTGCAGTTTTTTTTTTTTTGTTGCTTTACAAAATGTTTGAAATGTGATATTATGTAGTGAAGACATTCCATCGTGAAAATTAAACAATTTTTCCATTTGTTTTTAAAGTATCATTGAGGCCTTACCTCCAGTAGGCATCTCTTAGTTGCAGGTGTCCTCACTGAGGATGGAGAAGCTGTTGTATTGTCAGGTGTCCACTCACAGGGAAAACAGGGAAATGTCAGGGTATTTTCAGCTGGGTTAGGGAAAATGTAAATTATTTGCTACTCTGCTAAAGTTGTTAGTTGTGTGAATACGGGATAATGAAATTACAGTGGACTCTTGTTTTACAGAATACGCATGTACCGACAAACCCTATCCACAGTTAATTTTCAGTGGTCCTGGCAAAACTCCGATATAAATTATGATAAAGCTACTCGCTTATGTCTTTTATAGGATATTGCATCAATCAAAATATATTGTGGTCCCGTCACCTTAGATTTCCAGCAACAATTATTTTTAAGCTGGTTGTTATGCAAACGTCTAGTAATTGGATGTGAAATACGTCACGTGCGCCAGAGATTATCACTGCTCTGCAACGCGACATATTTTCCCACCACGTCTGCGGCACGGTGCAAATAGCTTGCTACCTCCCTTACACGCCTGACGAGAGAGGAAGCGGTTACCTAGCAACCAACATGGCGAACTAGCATACTCTCTCTCTCCTCTTTTTATCTTTCTCAGCCATGCAACTTTTTTTCCTCCCCTTACATGTCTTAGAGAGAGGAAGCTATTGTGTAGCAAAAAAAAAGTTGTCCTCTCTCTTGGCCACAACCCCCTTACACGACTGACCGCAAGTAAAATGTGTCTGGCGATTGTAGAAATTTTATCAAGCTTATTGTTTCACCTGAAAATGTAACAGAATACATTTTAACATCATTATTACAGTGGAACCACGTTATAACGATAGTCAACAATGGTTAAATAAATTATCGCTATAGTGAGTTATCGTTATAATAAAATTTACCATGCCCTGTATTTTTTTAAATTGTATTTGCCCTTGTAGATCCTGTGTTTAGAGAATGCCGTGAACTACGCATATGCAGCTACAAATTAGTACCAAAAAATCTACATCTGACAGCGGCATTATGTAATGACCAGCAGACGCGACTTTGCTTCCTCCATTCTTCTTCCCCTCCCCCAAATTTTCGGGTTGCGGGAGGGAGTTAGTTGCCTACCAATCAGCGGACTACTTCACTCCTTGTCTCTGTCTTTCATCTACCTCTTCTTCTCCTGTTTTGCCCCCCTCCACACCCCCCTAAGTTAAACCTGTCTCTAGACCATCTGTCCTCTTACTTTCTTCTCCTGTCTCCACTCACTTTCTCATTCATGTTACCGATCAATAAATTTCTCCAAGTCTTCTTTGTTTCCGTGCCATACAGAGGATTGCCAGCCTCTCAGGTAGAGAAAAAGGGAAGAGGCGACGTTTTTTTGAGGGGTGACATTCCAGCGTGAAGTTTCCCCTATATAGTGTACATAGAAAATGTTCCCTACACATTCATTATAAAAAAATTTATATTTTATTTACGCATGCTGACTGTTTTCTGAGTTCAGAATTATGTATTTATATAAATATGTATATACCAAAATATATATAAATATTTTTTTTTAATTTTGGTTTTCATTTGAACTTAAATGGTTTGTTGTATTAGTCGACACTGTAAAATTAAATTAATTAAAATGTGCTTTTAGTTATGCTCCACTTCTCCAATACCATTGTTTCAACTTAAATATAAGCAAAAGGCTTTTGCATACATCGGCAGCACATCAGGGAATCGGCATTACAATATCAGCACATCGGTGGTTCGGCACATCTGCATAATTTTGTGAATCTGCACATCTTTTGAATTGGCACACTATAGTTATTTGCTTGGAAAATTCAACTTCACTGATAGCATGTTTGTTGTGTCAGCGGTGGGAAAATATGGTATTGGACGGTTTCGTTCCTGAAAATAGGGCAGGGAAAGTGGTAAGATTCTGCCTGGAAAACAGGGTAAAGTCAGGGAATTCCAAAAAGGTATTTCAGTGGACATCCTGTTCGACATGCCTGCAAACTACACAGTAGGCAAGATGGGAAGCAAAGTAGTGGCGATTTTGTCTGCTGGCTGCGAAAAACAGTGCATGACGGTGATGCTGACGTGCACAGCGGATGTGCATAAATTGCTACCATATGTTTTCGAACGCAAGACGCTACTGAAGGGTGAATTATTTCAAAAGACCATGGTCATTCGAGCAAATGAAAATGGACGGATTACATCTGAGAACGTGCAGGAATGGATTCGGCTTGTGTGGAAACGCCGTCCTGGAGCACTGATAAAGCTACCTAGTCTGCTCGTACTTGATGCCTACGCAGGACACAACAGACGAAGCGAAGTGGGCGCTAGAAGAAGGGAAGACCGATCTGGTAGTTATTCCCGGGGAATGACGTCTGTCTTGCAGCCACATGATGTCTGCATAAATAAACTGTTCAAGCACTCGCTGAAATAGATTTACACAGACTGGCTTTGCAAAGAAGATAAGATGTTGACCCATTCTGGGTGCGTGAAACGTTCGAGCTTGTTGTAGGTGTGTGCATGGATTGACATTGCGTGGCAAATTATTAGCAGTGACGTGACTGTTCGTGCGTTTAAGAAGTGCTCTATTTCAAATGCGCTGGACGGTACAGAGGATGATGCATTGTGGGATGAAAGTGATAAGGAACTGTCCAGTAATGATGCAGAGTTGGACAACCATGTTCAGCGTGCAATGAATGGTGTCTCAAAGAACCAATAGAAAAATTATTGTGGTAATGAGATACTACTGTGTCATTCATGTGTTATTAATAATTTAATTACTCACTACAATTTTTTTTACAGTGTTAGTGCTTTTCTTGCAGATTGATATTATTAAAATTAAAAAGACCAAAAACTACAGCTTCTGCTATAAGGTAACAACATTAATAACTAATTATTTAAGTGACATAATTAGATTTAATTGTTAGGATGGTTTGTAATACCAGTACTTTGGGGAGACGTGATTTCATGGTGTAATCAGCATCAACTGCATTCCTTTATTCCCCTCTGTTACGTATCAGCTTCCCGCCACCGTGTTTTCCGTGCAACCCTCAACCATCATTACTTCCCTGCCGCTAGCCGTTCCCTTATACTTTCTCCTCGCCCCCTTTCCATCGCCTGCCCATCCTCCCTCCATCTAGCCATGCCCACACCACCCTGTTCTTCACACTACCAGCCACTCATACACCACTCCAAGCT